>JAPJBO010000505.1:0-165190 GCA_030068145.1 Diplonema papillatum | reverse complement strand
ATATAAGTCCCTGGAATGGCGGCTTATGTAAAAAAAAAAAAAAAAAATCTCAATTTCTTATTTTCTTTTTTCTAACTGAAGCACGTCACCAAAACTCCTTGCCAAACAAACAAAGGTCGCAAGACACCAAACTGATCGTCCTTCGGGATCGACGGTAACACAAAAAAAACAGGTCTTCGAAGCGACGAACCTCAAGTACCTCTCGCCGGACCGGCTGTACAAAAGCTTGCCGTGGCTGCTCCCGCGGCTGCAAAACGTGCCCCGGATCGCCCGGGAGGACCCCGAAGCGCCGGCGCAGAAGTGGGTCGCCGCGTTCTGGGAAGTCGTCGGCCGGGACAAGGTGGATGCCGGGTTGGCGTGGCCGGTCGTTCCGGCAGTCCGCTCGTACATCAGCCCGGCGGAGGCGGCGCGGGCGGTGCTGAAGTCGGCGCGGGTTGAATTCCTCGACGCTCTGGGTGTCGACCTCGTGCCCGAGCAGCAGCCCGGGTACAGCCACCTGATCCAGGCGGACAGCCCGCCGGTTGTTTTAGACGCGCTGTTCGCGGCGCACGGCGACGGCACCGCGGAAGCCGTGCGCGCCGGCGGAGCACCCGCCCGGAAGAAGCTGCTCGACTACTTCGCCGACGCCGCCGCCGCCCCCGGAGAGCTGGGCCCCAGCCACGCGGCGCTGCTCAAGCGCCTGCCGATATTCCCGCTGCTCTCGAAAGGAGACGCGGCAGCCGCCGAGTTCCGCGACTCCTTTTTCCTCCCGCCCCTCCCAGTCCCGGAGAAGGACCCCATCCTCGACCCGACGCTCCTCGCTGAAGCGGGGTGCTTCTACGACGTATCCGGTGCGACCAGCCCTTCACGGTGTAAAAGAATGCTCGAAAGGCTCGGCGCCGTGCGCATGACGCTCGCGGCGTTCTGCGTCGGGCACCTGCTCGCGCGGCCCGGCAGCTTCGCGCAGGGGCCGCGGGACAACGCGTACCGGCACATCCTGGGCAGGCGGGACCTCCTGCAGAACCAGGAGGTGCGTGAAGCGCTGCGCGGCGCGGCGTGGGTGCCGGCCGGCGGCGGGTTTAAAAGGCCGAGCGAGCTGCTCGACCCGAAGCTGCGGAGCCTCGCCGGCGGCGGGGTCCCGGGCGATTTGTTCCCGGCGCCCGGGTTCATCGACGTGGCGCGAAAGAGCAGCGAAGCGCTGCTGCGGCGCATGCACAAGGACCTGGGCCTGCGAGTCGACCTCGACTCAGACACCCTCTACTCCGCCGCGAAGGCCCTCTCCGGCGGTGACGACCCGAGCGCGCAGGCGCGCAAGTTCGTCGAGTACATTGCATCCCCCGACTCCAACATCAGCGACGCCGATCTCCAAGCGCTGGTGGACGTTCCGTGCATCCCGGTTGCGCGGGCGAGGGACCAGGGCGTGGCGACCGACGAAAGGATCATCCCGAAGCACGGGTTGATGACCCCTCGGGCGACCCGAGGGGAGGCGGACGCGGCGCTGTGCTCGTACTCGTACGGTATCGCCGCCTTCGAGCTGCCGGCGCGGCTGCGCGACCTGTGGTGGCGGGATCCGGTCGCGCCGCGGGCCCTCGTCACGCAGGTGATCCGCCTGGCAGACGGGTTCGAACCGGGGCCGGGCGGCGTCGCATATGGCATCGAGCAGCTGTACACGGAGATCAGCGCCCGCCTGCCGGCCGAAGGCGCGCCCGCCGCCGCCGGCGACCGGCAGCAGCTCGAGACCGCGGCCCTCGCTGAGGTCAACCGGCTGCGCGCGGCGCCGAGCGTCTTCGTCAACGACGCGTTTCTCTCGCCGGCGCACGTGTCGCTCGCGGCGCTCGAAATCCCGGCCGGGCGGTACCTCCGGCACGTCCCGGACTCCTCCGTCGGGGAGTGGGTTGACGGGAGGTGGAAGCCGCTCTGCGCAGCGCTGGGCATCCGCAACCACTTCACCCCTGCGGACTACGCGGGTGTACTGGCGAGGCTTGAGGACGACAAAAATGGGCAACCTCTCGAGGATGCGGAGCTGACCATGGTCGTCGATATCGCGCGGTGCGCTGCCGGCACCGTGCCGAGGCTGATAACACACCTACCGGACATGGCGAAGGTGCTCCGGGCGAAGGCCAGGCTGGTGTACAACGACATGGCGTGGGGCGCGACCGAAGCCGCGATCGGCCCCGTCTGGCTCCTGCACCCGAGCGTGCCGCGGGAGGTCGTGCAAGCGCTGGGCGTCATGTCGAGGAGGAGCTACACGATGCAGCAGAGCCAGAACAAGGACCTCTTTTGCCCGACCCCCGACGACGTGCAGCGGGCGGTTTCGGGGGCGGAGCTGCGTGACGTGCTGCTCGACGTGCTCGAAGTGGCGCGGCTGTTCCATACTCGGACCGCGACGTTCGTGCTCGACAACCGCAGCCACGAGTCGACCGCCGTGCTGCCCGGGACGGAGGCGTGTCTCGGCCCGGCTGTGCTGGTGCACTTCGACGCGCCGATCCCGGTGGCGGCGCTGCCGAAGCTGTTTTCGCGCGACGCGGCGCCGGCGGCGTGCGGGGCGCGGTTCCTGTCCGTGTTCCTCCTCGCGGACATCGCGCAGGTGTGCACTTCGAGCACGTACTTCGAGTTCGACCCCCTCAGCGGCACGTCGACCTCCTTCGGGTTCGACACCCTTGCGCGGAACTTCCCTGAGCAGCTGTCGCTGTTCCGCGGGTACCACACCACCGGCACCGCCCTCCGGCTCCACCTGCGCCGCGGCGCCGCCTCCGCCTTCGGCCCGCCCGCCGCCGCCGGCGCGCTGCTTCCGGCACTCACCGCGCTCGCGCCGATGCTGCTGCCTCTCGAACCCACGCTGGAGGCTGTTGTTGTGCGGGAGTTTCAGGCGGTGCCCGACGCCTCGCCGAGCGGCGAAGCCGCGGCCGGCGCCGCCGGCGAAAGCGAGGCGCCGCCCGAAGCGAGCGTCGAGCTGCTCGTCGCCGCTGTAAAAAGAGGGGGCGAGCTGCGGAGCGAGGCGTTCCGCGCGGCCGAGGCCGAGGCGCAGAACCAAGGGTTCCTCGCGAAACTCGCGCAGCGGGCGGCGAAGTCGCCCGGCGGTGCGGTGAAGACGTTCCGGGTCGACGTTGCCGTCCGGACCGCGGGGGACGCCGACGGCGAGGCGAGTGGATACTACAGCTGGCTGGCGACGACCGCATGCAACGCAGGCGATTCCCAGGCGGTCGCCGCACAGCTGGGCGTCCAGCTGAAGCCGGCCGGCGGCGTCGCGTCCCTGATCATGCGCGACGGCTGCCCCCTCTCGGCTGCCAAGGTAGCCCGGTACCTCTCGCGCAGCACCGACCCCAACGACCCCGCCCGCTACGTCCCCGTGCACCTCTCTTTCCCCAACCCCACCCCCCGCTCATCCTTCCCCCCCGCCCACGCCGCCGCGTGGGCGCCGGCCTGCGCGCAGAACGTGTGGGCCGCGTACTCATCGCACCTCGTTGAGTTCGCAGCCGTCATCGACACGTTCGAAGCGCCGGTGTTTCTGTACCACTACTTCCCGGACCTCGCTGGGGTGCCGGGCGACGCGCCGGGGTGGATCCAAGCCGGGTTGCGCTCGGTGTACGCGTCGTTCAAGGGCAAGCCCGTTTTCCGGTTGAAAGGAAGGTACCAGAAGCCGGCCGACGGGAAGTTTGCTGTGACCGACCTCGACTCCGTGGTGGTGGCGAAGCTGAACGCGGCGATCTTCGACGTCCCGCTGCACGTCGCGAAGAGCTACGTCGCGAGCGCGCCGGGCGCCCGCACCGTGTCCGGAGAAGACGTCCGCCGGATGTTCTCGACGGGCAACGCGGCAGCGGTCAACTTCAAAGACCTAGACCACTTGCACATCGTGCAGCTCCTCGAACTCGCCGTGTCGGACCTCTCCCGGGCCCCGGCCGCCTTCCAGCCGCTGGCCAACGTCCACCTCCTCCTCCTCGAAGGTGTCGACGCTCCAAACGCGCCTCCCGTCGTGGTGCCCTTCGGTCACAGCAGAACCACGCTCGTCGGTGGTGCCGCCGAGCGGCGTCTGCTCCCGGGGAAGTCGGCGTGCTTCGTGCACCGGAAGGTGCTCGAAAACGAGGCGTTGAAGCAAGTGTTCGAGGACCCGAACTTCCAGCGGGACATGGGCCTGCGGAAGGTGACGGCTCGCGAGGTGTTCGAGAACATGGAGAGCACGGGCGTGCCGGCCGAGTGGCGCTCGCGCGGCGCCGTTCCGAAGGAGGAGGCCGCGAAGGTGCCGAAGGAGTGGTTCGACGCCTTCTGGGCGGTCGCCGACCCGGCCGAGGTCGCGCCGAAGGACGGCCGCGCCCCGTGGCCGGTCCTGCCGCTGGCCGACGGCTCGCTCGCGCCGGCGGCGGCGGTGGCGTACGCGTTCTATTTCGGCGCAGCCGCACCGCCCGCCTCGCCGGCAGGCTCCGGCAGCTCCGCATCCTACGCATCCGCTCACGAGCCCGAAGAACCCCAGACGGCACCCGCTCCAACCCCGCCGCCGTCGACGCCTAGCCTCGGGCTTTCCATTACAGACGTCCTGTTCGGCTTCCTCCGGCCGTCCTCTGCTGAGACCGACCCTTTCCCGTTCAACCACCTGCCGGATCCTGAAGACGTTCGGACCATCGTCCAGCGGCTGCAGCTCCCGGTGCTTCCGCCCGATTTTTCGGGGGGCGCTCGGTTCCAGCCGTCCGGCGCCGCGGCCGTCGTCGTGGCGAAGAAGGTCCGGGCCGCCAGCGCCGCGGGCGCCGTCGACTGGGAAGCCTGCGGGGACGGCCCGAAGGCCGACCTGGCGGCGTACTTCGCTGGCCACGTCGACGACTTTTCGTCGTCGAAGCACGCCTCCGCAGTCGTCGAGGCGCTGCCGATCTTCCGCACGCTCGCGCCGCAGCCCGGGACGGTCCCGTCATTCGTGCACCTCGAACGCCGCCGTACATACCGCTGCGCGGCCCGGGGGCCGCCGTTCTTCCAACCCGACGCCACCTGGTATGTCGAAGGCCTCCGTTTTTACATAAGCGCCAGCTTGAAAGGATATGCTCGACGATGCTGCCCGACAAAGAACAGAAGGGAACCCAAGTGCTGTAACTACCGAACCACGTGTTGAACGGACGTGAGGTCATGCGGGTCTACCCCTACACGACAAATCGCACAAACACAACAGGTCAATCAAATTGGATTTGTATTGTATTTGCCCCTTACTCTATATTTCCTCCCTTCCATTCGGAGTCGAAGCAGCTACGTCGAGTATTTTTTGTCTCAGCACCTGCTTTGTAGGAAAGACTTGAGGAGGCGGCCAGCTGCAAAAGATCAAAGGAGGTAAATGGGCTGTAAACCACACGAAACATAGGTGAATCTGGGTTTAGTGGTGGGCGTAAGCCCGTTCAACAAAAAAGAGCCACGTTTGTAGTTGTATTGTTTTCTCCCCCTCTTGCCTCCTTCGAAATGAGCACAAGGCAGTCCCTCGAGTATTTTTTAACGACCCGATATCGCAACGTTCCACTCGGAAACCAGTGGAAGGGGGCCCGTGGAAGCGCATAAAAAATGAGTCGTGCTACAACGTCCATGCTGGCGTTGCGTGGCGGTACTGATACAGAGTACTCGATGACGGCGCAGTGGCGCCAACTAAAATAACTTGGCCCGTGGGAAACCGCATGTTTATCTATGTGGTTCGAACGCTCCATCGTCTTTGGTCGTTTCGTAGCGGCTCATTTTCTTTTGAATGAACACTGCGAAATCGTGCAGGGAATAGTTGTAGACCTCTAGAGTTTGTGCTGCCCACGATTGCGGGAGTCGGAGAACCTAATATAACCTAAAAGCAGGACCGACCCGCGATTCGTGAGAAAAAGCGAGGAATAAAAACGCCTCCTTTTTCCTCTCTGGGTTGTCGAGAGCTGCGACTCAACTATTGTCGTCGTGTATTCTTGTATCTACGATCGAAGATCTTGGATTAGGGGTCGAATACACGAGGTACCTTGAATACAAGATGTACCTTTTGTATTCGACCCCCCCATAATAATTCGATACAGACAGATATTCGAATAATACGATCCCGACGAGAACTGACCTCGTGGCCAACCCGAGAAACACTGTATACTTATACATCCCCTCGCATGCAGGAAACTGAACCGCCCGAGTTGGACCCTCCGATTATGACCAATCGCTAACTGAAACCACCCATCATGTACTCTAGCCCAGAGCACAGATAAATATGGGTTTCGTGCCCAGGTGTAGACTTTCTACAAAAAGTCCAGGGGGTCGAACGAAGCACCCGCCGGCGCGTCTGAGTGTTTTTAGTCTGCCTAAGTCGGTCATCTTTGGGCATCGGGGTACAAAGAAGTCTCTGGCTTGCGACGAACCGGCGCGCTTCTCGTTTGGCAACAGCGTTCATCGAACACCTCGTATCCACCACAGGTTGCGCGATGAGCACATGCCCTTTCTGCAAGCGTTGTCCGTTACCGTCAAGCACGTACCGCAGAGCAAGGTCTGGACGGAACAGCTCCTACCTCGCCTGGCTGAGGCTACCCCGGAGCAGCGCCACGATCAGGTGTGCTTTCTTGTGTCAGGCTGGCCGTTTCGGCACTTTTGATTCATTGCAGACATCATCGTCGAAGGCAGCATCTGTGTTAGCTGCATTCCGTCGGCCATCGGACTTTCAACCATCACCGATACCAGCGGGTTGATCCATCCTGTTCAGGACGTGGCACAGGGCAAACAAAATAGTCGCAAGTCAGAAGGCAGTGTTACGGGCCACGTCTGGTCTAGCCCTTGATCGTGCCATGCCTACCGCGCCGGTGACACTGAGCATCAGCAAGAACGGCGGGCGGTGCTACCCCATTACTGCCCGTACCCATGTCAAACAACAGCCCAAATGTAGGAGGATATTCGGGCAGCCCGACAACAACACTAACTTAGTGAAGCTGAGCCAGTGCACAATGTGGGCCAATGGGCTGTCCTGCCACGAGGCTATGTGAACGTGCCGGGATTACCGCCCACCATGCCTGATTACACATGTAAAGCAAGCCACACCCCGTCAGTTGTCGTACCTGCGCCAGAATTACGGGGACCTCGGAGAAGGCGAAGAGGAAGTCACGGAATACTTGCGCACGAAACCCTGCGTATGCAAACCTTTCCTTTTTGATTCAGCGCCGCTTCCTGGCAGCTGCCAGTTGCGAATTACCAAAGTGGGAGTCTGCTGTAACCACATACTGCGAAGACGCGAACGATTTCCGTGCGATCAGACAATTGAAATTGAGACTGCCATGAAACACCAATCCACACCGTTTCCAAACTGTAAGCGGCTGGCAGCTTCTGGACTGCAATCACGCACAAATCACTGTTCCGGAGCTGCAATGCAACAACGATTCACCCAGTTCCTGGACTGTTCCAAGACAGCCCAAACGATCTTCACCCAATTGGGCAACAGACTTTATAACCCGCAATCGAACACAATCCACACAGTTTCCGAACTGCAATCAAACCCTCATGATGCCGTCGCAGTTCCTTCACCCCGATTTGAGACTTGTGAAGGTATGTATCTGAGTAACATCTTCTCCGAAGAAGACTTGATGATCAGCATCTAACATGCACGAAAGGCAGTCTAAATGTGTAAATGACCACGACTTCTCCCCTGTATCGTCTTCTTCGAAAAAGACTTGATGCTAGGCATCAAATGTGCACACTGGCCAAGTCCCGCGTGGAGGGTGGCCCCTCCATTGCGCCGCGTCCACGGTGAGAACCGTGGCCCAGCGTGCAGAGTCGCTCCGCCTCTCCTGTTCGCTCTCCTTTTTGTTTTGTTTCGATCACCAGGGGTACCAGGGAAAGCCTGCTACACGGGAGCCAAGCTTCACGTGGTCTGCGGTACTGCAGAGCCACGGGCCTATGGGTCAAGTGGCTACCGATTTCCCAAACTAAAGCATCAAGGCTTGGCGCACCTTGGGGCTTGGCGCTCGCGCTGAACACAAGCTCGTCGAGACGGTCAGCCGCAGGGCAGAGCGGACGGGGTTGTGGCACTGTGCTGCCTCCGACTCAAGCTTTGCAAGCTGTGGTTGACCGTCACGTTCCTGGACCAGGAGCGGCCTTTTTCTTCTTTTTCTTCTTCGATCACCAGGACACCGTTGACCGCGCCTTAATTGAGCTGCGGTCGCCGATCCCCCAACAGTCAGCATCATGTACTTGACGCGACGCGGAGCGTTCTGTAACCTTTAAAACCCACGACTTTCCCCCTGCAGCATTTTCTTGCTCGAGAGGCAGCGTTCTATCTAAACCTTTCAACAAACTACGACTTCCCCTCCCACCGCCAGGACGTTTTCGGCGAGGACACGTCTCTGTTCCCCGACGTGCCGTACTGCGAGCCGCAGTGGCTGCAGTTCCTGGAGCGCATCGGGCTGAAGGCGCAGGTCGACGCGCAAGTGTTCCTCGCGTGCGCGCAGCGGCTGCACAGCGAGCGGGATAACCCCGTGGACGAGGCTGTGATGGCCAAGGCGGCGTCCCTGGCGGAGATCGTCAAGGGGCAGACCGACGAGCTGCTCTCCACCGCTCCGAACAAAGACGCGTTCACGCGCACGGTCCGGACGCTGCACATCATCCCGTTGGTGCACCCGAAAACCAACGAGAGGAAGTTGTTCACCTTCTCGCAGTGTGTCCTGCAGCGCGACGCGCACCTGGCCGCTTACTCGATGCCCATGCTGCCCGACGCCTGGACCCCTCGCCACAAGGCTCAGCAGAGCGCAATGGGTATATCGTTTTCTTTTTCTATACGCACCTGCTTTGTAGGAAATACCTGAGGAGACTGCCAGTTGCGAAATTTCAAAAGGAGGTAAGTGTGCAGCCCGCACGAAACACAGACAAATCTGGGGTTCGTGGCGGGTGTAAGCGTTCATCAAAAAATACCCACTTTGTGGTTGTATTGTTTTTCGTATATGCACCTGCTTTGTAGGAAATGCTTGAGGAGACTGCCAGTTGCGATAGATCAAAGGAGGTAAATGTGCTGTAGCCCACACGAAACACATGTTAATCTGGGTTTAGTGGCGGGCGTAAGCGTTCAACAAAAAAGACCCACTTTGTAGTTGTATTGTTTTTTCTCCCCCTCTAGCCTCCTTCGAAATGAGCACAAGGCAGTCCCTCGAGTACTTTTACCGAACATGAACTGTTGGAAGTGAGAAGCTCATCACCGCAATCCGTGGCGTTTTCACCTCCATCCATCTCAATTCATACGTAGAAACAACTCTCTCTTCCTAGCTTCTTCATCATCATCATTAGTTTTCCGCGGTTGTGCTAGTGACGAGCTCTTGTTTCTCATGTTGCGATCGCAGATCTTAGAAGTCGAATACCGGTATATTCGACGAACACCTATCACTTATAAAAGGAGACTTTAAAACCCCGGAGTTTCAAGCGAACTTTCACTCTAAAAGCGTCGATACCCTCGCTTGCGGGAGTCGGAAAGCCTAACGTACCTAAAGCAAACCGCCGTCCCCGTTCGTGAGAGAATAACGGAAGAAAAACTCTAGAGTTTCATCCGTTCTCGGCTCGAAACTCACCACTCTAACGCACAGGCATTGTATCGCCTCCGTCGATTGACATGATCGTTCTCTCCCTGAAGAATACGAGTGAAGATTGCATGGGCCCCGCTTACCCGCTGCTGCGGGACAGTCTGACGGGCGAGCCTACGCTAGACGCGGCAGGTGAAGAGGTTGCCGACACGGTGGTCCACGAGCATTTCTGCAAGGTCCTCGAGCACCTGCACACGAAAATGGGCGGGTCCGTGCTGTGGACGAGCACCAAGAAGCAGATCAACGCGGCCCCGTGCATTCCCATCACCACGAGTGTCCCGGCGCCTCCATCCCGCGTGTTCTTCTTCGCCGACAGTCCCCCCGTCCACCTGCCGCCCTTTGTTATGGTATGCCCCCATTTGTTCTCGTCTTGTACACCAACGGAGCAGCAGACTCCCCCACACGTCGTGCAGAAGCCCGTCGGGTGCGGTTGCGGGAGACCAGAAGGTCATCCGCAATACCAGGGACAACATTTTGATCTTCGGCTCTGATACAGGTCTTGCGTTTTGACAAACTGGCGGCAGTGTTTTGCCAGAGTTGCGGACCCAAGTCGGACTGCGCGTTTGCTTTGAGTACTGTACCTGAGCAGCAAGAAGACATCGTAGCGCGGTTCACCTTGAAGGCCTTGGGGGTCTTCTCTCGCTTTGGCCTCCTCTGTCCGGAATGTGGCGCAAGCTGGCAAGCCTCCTGAATATCCACAGAGAATGAGAGTTCCGTACTTCCTCGGGCTCCGTGGGCTGGCTAAGCTAAGAAGAGCCCCCGCTCGGATTCGGGCACTGGACTTGTTGCCGCGAGCGAGCTAGCTACGAAGCGGAGATACAACACTGACTGCACAAAATGGTGGATGTGACTGACCATCGATCCTGTGCGCTTTTATCGTGCCACGGGAGCTCAGGCGAGGTTGTCTAGGCTTCTTGGACTGAATGTGTATGAAAACCTCAAGAAGTCCTGAGAGATTCATCAGAAAACCCAAGCATACGATCCAGCTCAATATCCTACGGGTTTCCGCTGAGCTAGTAAAATTCCCCGTGCTGAGTCAAATTAAGCCGCATACTCCACGCCTGGTGGTGTCATTCCGTCAATTCCTTTTAAGTTTCAGCCTTGCGAATGTACTCCCCCCTGAAACCATAATCGTTCGGGGAGTGCCGAGGGAATCTGCCTGCCTCCATTCGGGCATGGTTCGCCGCGGGTCGCACTGCAAAGAGTGCAGGTATTTGTGGACGGGTCTAAAACACGGAACACGCTAACCAACACAGGCTCTGTCGTCAACGAGCCAGTACTACACGAAGGAAGCGCTGGAGGTGCTGGCAGACGTCGGCGTGAGAGAACGGCCGACACTTCAGGACTTGGAAGCCATTCTCGAAGACGTGATCCGGTCGCGCGCCGGCACTCCTTTCAACCTGACGGAGTTGAATTCGTTCTTGAAGCTTCTGGAGGTGATGGCGAGGCAGGCGCCGAAGGGGCACCTCCAAGTCACACACGTCCCAGACATCCACAACGTGCTCAAGCCGGTGACGGCCAGTGTATTCAACGACGCGCCGTGGCTGCTGTCTCGAATGAAGGAGGATGTCGTTTCCTTCGCGCACCCGCGCTTGAACCGTGCACTCTGCGAGAAGGTGTGCCCATCCCCTTCTATCACTTCCTGGATGCCCAGCAAGAGGCACGTATTTCCTCCGCTTCCGCTTCAAGAAAGGCCGCCGAATGTTGACCGTCTGACGCAGTTGGCTTTGATCACAATTTGTACTCAGCACTGAGATCAGATTCGTGTTGTTTTCGTCTCCCGTTTTTGCCTCAGAAGATCGTATCGTAGACGATGGTAATTTTTGAATATGAATCTTGACCCTTTACGGACGGGGGACAGGTATTATGTCGAAAAACCAGAACCCGTGGCTGA
The DNA here is from genome assembly GCA_030068145.1 of Diplonema papillatum. Classification (NCBI taxonomy): domain Eukaryota; phylum Euglenozoa; class Diplonemea; order Diplonemida; family Diplonemidae; genus Diplonema; species Diplonema papillatum. The sequence goes on along the minus strand of JAPJBO010000505.1, from coordinate 153,778 downwards.
GTTCGGACACTGAGCCTTCAGAGTAAAGACACGGCAAAAAGGATCAATATTTGCTGCTGCGAAGAGATGCATTACGAAACCTTTCCAAGGAGCACCAGATTTCCCATTTAGAGGAGTCGTAACACTCTCGAGTTTGACCCATAGATTCCCCAGAAGGCTTTTTGCACGCAACCTACCTCCCTCCGTCCGTAAGGATTAACTGTAGTAGTCACACACTGCGGTGCAGGCTCCCTCACGCAACCATCCGCGCGTTCGCCTTGATGGAATTCGGCGCACACGCAGAGAGCATTGCCATTTGGTTCGTTTCTGCTCTCTACGGTGATTCCAGTCCATGAAAAAATGCTCGGGAGGGGACTCAAGCGTCCAGAAAAGACCAAGCCTTGGTTGGTGGTGATTCCCTCTTCACCTCAGTCGAAAAAACTCGGGCATGAAGCAAAGGTTTACCTCTCTGTGTGTAAGGTGTGTATGGGTGTGTGCGCTCTTTGTTTTAGAGTTAAAGTGGGCCAACCTCCGTCATCTGGAGAGCACCGCGCAACGCACACGCAGATCGGAGTCAAAACGGTGCAGAAGGTCGTGTCGGAGGACATCGAAGACGAAGACAGCCTGCAGTACGTCAGCGAGGAAGAGGCGCAGGTGTGGACCGACCGGCTGCGGTCCCCGGAGTTCGTGAGCTGCCTGCTCGACCTGGCCGCGGGGCAGGGTGCCGAGGTGCTTGACGAGCTGGTGCTGCAGCAGAGCCTGAAGAAGTGCACCGTCCGCTTCGTCGCGAAGCTTTCGACCATCCTCATGGCCGACGTTAACGGGCGACAGCGCGTCGTAGTCCACAGCCACGCGAAGGAGTGCCACTACTACGTCTCCGAGGACGCCGGGCGCCACGTCTTCTACGTCTCGCCCCTCCCGCCCCAGCTGTCGGTGCCCAGCGTCCTCGCCCGCTGCGTGTGCCTCGCGGTCAAGCTGGCGCGTTGGCCGGCATTCCTAGGCGACGTGCTGCAGGCGGAGCCAGCCGCGATGAAGGCCCAACTCGCCCTGCTGCGGGTGGCCGCCGACGCGTCGAGAACCGACCCGCACATGGCCAATGCAAACGCCCGCGGCGTTCTGGGGAAGGCTGTGGTCGACGAGGATGTCGACGGGCTGAAGATGCAGCCCCACCGGCGGCACACGAACGGGGAGTGTGTCGCCTACAGCGACGAAGCGCGGGTGAAGCGGTACGGCGAAGTCGTCTGCGAGGCGGCCGCCGGGCGCGGCCCCGTCACCGCCGTCCGGCACTACGACGTGAACACGGGGCTCCGCATCAAGAGCATCCCTGTAACCGACATCTACACCCTCTCCCGCGACCCTTCCCAGTCCGACCCGTGGCCCGCCCCGCCGGCTGCGTGGGTAGACCCCCAGGACGCCACGTCCGTCGTTCTGCGGGCGGACGAGGCCCGCAACGAGCGGGAGGTTGTCGCAAACGTGCTGACCGGGCTGATGAAAAAGCTCGACATCCCCCTCGGCGCGTCAGAGGAGGAGCTGACGAACCGGCTCGAGGACTCGCGCATCCGGCTGAAGAAGGCGGAGGAGGAGCTGGCAAAGGCGCGCCGGGACAACGAGCGGCTGCGGTCGGAAAAAGAGGCGGTGCAGGGCCGCGGGACGTGCCCCGTGTGCTACGACAAGCTCTTCGACGCGGCGCTGTCGTGCGGCCACTGCTTCTGCACGGACTGCGTGTCGTCTATTCGATCGACGAGCAGCACGTGTCCGTTCTGCAGGTTGCCCATTGAAAGTGTCTTGGCCATCAAACCTGACTTTTGATCCCAAAGTGGGCTGCTGATGTGCGACCAGTCGGGGTGCTGCACTAAGTTTCATGTGTCGGCGCTGTTCCTGTATAGTTGGCTACTTGGTCGACAAGCAGCAGCACGTGTCCGTTCAGGTGCCCATTGGAAGTGTCTTGGCCATCAAACCTGACTTTCTGATCGCAAGTGGGATACTGATGTGTGATCATTCGGGTTGCTGCACTAAGTTCTTTTTGTGTCGGCACTGCTCCTGTATTGTCGGCTACTTGGTCGACAAGCAGCAGCACGTGTCCGTTCTGGTGCCCATTGGAAGTGTCTTGGCCATCAAACCTGACTTTTAGTCGCAAAGCTACTGAGTACGACAGGTCGGGATGCTGTAGCGATGCACCTTCATGAGGGCACTGCTTGTGTACTGTCGGCTATTTAGTTGGCAAACAGCATGCCGTGTCTGGCCATCAAACCGACGAGTTTGAGTCTTCTCGAAGACGACTTGATGTCAGCAGGTTTCTGCTCAAACACTGAATACGATCCCCCCCTCGCAACATGTTTATTGAAAGAAAAAAAAGGAATCTGCTACCGAAAGTCACTTGATTCCCGGGTGACCCGCTCCGTAGGCTTTCCCACGGGCATCCCTTTTGACGAAAGTCCTCAGGTAGTGTACGTGCGTCGTGCAAGTCCTGGTTTTGCCGGGAACTCCCATGGCTTGCTTCAGTGGACCGGAGGCCATGATCATGACGCACTGCACACACAAACACACACAGCGTGGTCGTACTTTCGTGAAGGGAGGCACCACGTTAAAACGGGTCCGCAACACTCACACACAATGGGCTATATTCCGCGCAGGAATTACCCACAACTGAGATCTAAGACACATACACAACCTTCCTTGACGAGATCCATTCGTGGATGGTCACATTAGTGAGACTCTCGGAAGTCGGTGTTTTCAGGCGAGCTTACTCTGAACCTAGCTCGGAGACTGCCGCCCCTCTCCCTCTGAACTCGAGGCAAAGGTTCCAAATTGCCACCTCCGTCCCCGCCACACCTCCCATCCCCTAAATGGCCACACCCCCTCCCAAACATCCACCGCTGTCCTGTCTGCAGACACTCAGGTTCCGCGCTGATGATGGTCCGCCTCATGTGTCCGTGGCTGTTAAAGGACCGAAGCACGGCGCAGACGGGACCAGTGCGGTGTCGAGCACATATCCATTCCAAGCACGTTCTTGCAATCCCCCTCCCAAACACCTACGAGGTGGGTTTGGCCGCCACGTGCCCGCGTCTCCGACGTACTAGCTCCTGTTTCTTTTTTATTTCTCCATTTTTTCTCTTTTCCGACTTCAATGGAGCATTCTGTTCAGGTGCCCAAAAACTGAACGAACCACGCGTACCGTGTACGTGCGGTCTGGTAGCTCTGCAGGGGTGTTCAATCGTTAATTCGCAATCCACCGGCCGTTCGATCGAAGAACCGTTAATGCCCACGGTGCATTTTTCCACCACGAAAGAATGCGCGCCCATTGATCCTAGCCCAGTTTCCTTTTTTTTTTTTTTTTGCTTCTTTTTTTTTTGACTCTGCCGAATGAAAGGCTCGCTCTCTTCCGCGGTGTCGTTCTTCATCACTTTTACTTTTGCAAATTGTAGCTGCACGTGCCTCGTACGGTAGAATCCGACAGTCTGGGCTTTCCGAGTCTGGGTTAGGAGCCTATGGTCGGGAGCCTTTTTCCTTGTTTTGAAGGACGCTTGACTAGCCTGATGCAGAACCCTCGTCGACCAAACGCAATTTTGTCAAGAACAAAACCCGATCTGATGGCAGCGTACTATCTTCACTCCCGTTAGATGAACTAGGCAGGGTAGACAAAAGGGGTGGTGGTGGTGAAAACTTCTGCGGTTCATCGCGGTTAAAATAGCTATTTCACCGTGCTTGTGAGTGAGCAGGCCGACGGGGGATTCGAACGAGCCGTCCTGCAGACGTTCGCCCAGCCTTGCATCGAAACTGCTCAAGGGCCTCTCTGTGCTTATTTTGACGGGGAAGAGGGGGAGAAACGATTCAACCGCAAAGTGGGTCCTTTGTTGTTGAGCGGATTACGCCCCGGCACTAACCCGAGTCTTACTTGCCTTACCTCACCTTTTGAGCTCCAATCAAAAAGAACGCCGTCAGGCAACTGACAACCGAGGGGAGGCAGGCGGGCGTGCATGCGACAACTCGCCGGACAGCCCCTTCAGCTCCTTTTCTTCAGAGAGACGGCAGGCTTCCGAAGCGCGGGGGGCCGAGAGACAGTCGGAGCAGCACGACGAAGTGATCCACCCCGCCACTCCGCTGCCGCCGGCGCCGCCTCTGCCATCGCCACCTCTGCCATCGCCCGCCATCCGGATGGAGACATACCTCGGGGCAGAGTCCTGAGGCGAGCGTCGTGTTCTCTTGTTGTTGAGCGGAATACGCCTCGGCACTAAATCGAGTCTTACTTGCTATAAGCCACCTCACCTTTTGAGCTCCAATCAAGAAGAACACCGTCAGGCAACTGACACCTGAGTGAGCGATGATCGACGCACTTTTTCTACTACGACTGCTACCAGTTGCGCACTTAACCATGGTTGAGACGTACAAAAACGAAGACACTATTTGTATTGCTAAAAAGTATCTGCAGAATAACTTGAAAAGCCTCTATGTCAAACCCCGTTCTTCTTGTAGGTGGGCACCGAGGGGAGGCAGCCCGGCGTGCATGGGAATGCCAACATGGCCGACAACTCGCCAGACAGCCCCTTCAGCTCCTCTTCTTCAGAGAGACGGCAGGCTTCCGAAGCGCGGGGGGCCGAGAGGCAGTCGGAGCAGCACGACGAAGTGATCCACCCCGCCACCCCGCTGCCGCCGGCGCCGCCTCTGCCGTCGCCGGCCATGAGCGGATGGATCCGGATGGAGACATACCTCGTGGGGCAGAGCCCCGACGCGAGCGTCGTGTTCAAGCCGCGGTGGTTCGAGCTCGTTGGGCGGGTCCTGCTGCACTACACCAAGGAGAAGCCCCCCGGCCAGGCGAGCCATCCGGGGGATGTCGTGTTCCTCGACGACGTCACCACGCCGCTGTCCAAAGGCATGCGGATGGTCGTCGGGTGGAAGAAAGTCATCGTCCTCCACGTCGAAGACCCCTCGGAGCAGGAGCAGTGGCGCGCGGCCGTGTGCAAAGCCAAGCCGCACAAGCTGAACTTCTACTACCCTCCCTTCAACCGCCTGCGGGAGAAGTGCTGCGTGGCTTCGGGCCTCGACGAGGCTAACGGGACACCCGGGGGGTTGGAGCCCGCTGGGCTGGGGCCAGTCGACGACGCCGACGGCCCCGGGCAGTCTGCGGGGTATCGGCTGACCGACTTGAAGCTGGGCGCTGAGTCTTTCCCGTGCGGGTTCGGGTCTGTCCGGAAGGGGGTCCTGCGGAGGGGCGGCGGAGACGGGATCGAGGTCGCGGCGAGGCTGCTGGTCATGAAGTACGCGCTGGGCGGCGGAGAGCAGGGCGCCGACGTGCTGGACTTGGATGGGGTGTCCGCTGCGAGCCGGGACTGCCCCTTTTTGAACCGGATCCGGCACGTCTGCTCGACGAAGGGGCAAGACGGCGGCACACACGGTTGGGTCATCAGCGACTGGATCCCAGACGACCTCCCGACCGGCGGCGTGGGGGAGGACGCGGCCAGGCACTTGACGGCGCAGCTCGCGGTCGCGATCGAGGCGCTGGAGGCCCGTGGGCTCGCCCACGGGAGCGTCGCGCCGCACAAAATCCGGCTCGACGCCGGGCGCAACCTCGTCCTGACCGGCGCTGGGGTCCGGACGATCAACACGTCGGTCCGCCGCCGGGAGCCCGCCCTCAGCGGGTACCACCTGGCCGTCGAACGACAGCCGCCGCCGGCGCCGGTGGAGGTCGACCTCTTTTACGGCGACGACCGCGAGAGAAGGAGCAGCCAACCCTTCGCCGCCCGATCGCCGAAGGTCAACCCGAACGCGTACGCCTTCGGCGACGACTGGTGGAGCCTCGGGGCTGTGTTGTACTACCTGGTGGCAGGGGGGCCGCCACGGTGGAAGGCGGCGGCGCTGGGGGACGGGAAGGGTGCGCTCCATGCGAGGAGGGGCGAGCTGGTGGCGCCGGTGGGCGCGTCGGCGGCGTGCAAGCGCTGCCTCGCGCAGCTGCTGGGTGGACCGCCTGCGGCGCGGCCGCGGGGAATCCGCGCGCTGCGGCGGCTGCACTTCTTCGCGGGCGTCGAGTTCACCGCAGAGTCCCTGCACAACGCGACGCCGGCGTTCCAACCCGCCGCGGGGCCGCTGTGGGCCCGCCGGGCGGCGTCGGACACCCTTGGGGGGGGGGCCGGAGGGGACGGGGAGCATCCCCCGCCGAAGCAGACGCCTGGCGCACCCGCGCACGTCGTCTCGTCGCCGAGGGGCGTCCGGGGGTTGGAATCTGGGAACGGGTTGATCCCGGCGGGGGACGCGTCACCTCTGGGCAAGCAGCCGTCGAGGAATTTGTGGACGGAGCCGAGGGGACGCGGGGCAGCCGCTGCCGGCAGCCGCAGCGTGTCGCCGGGTGCCTCGCGCCGGGCGAAGTCGGGGGTGGCGCGGGAAAAGGGGGGGAATGCCGCGGCGCAAAAACCGCCGGTGGTGAGGCAGCGGAGCCGGACGCCGGCGCGGTCGAAGGGCGACCGGATGCAGTCTCTGCTGAAGCAGACGATGTCGAGCGCCGAGCGGCGGGTGGCGTCGGTGGCGAAGGCGGTCGCCCTGCGGCAGCACAGCTCGCTGGGCTCGCAGCCGCCGATGCTGCACGCGTCGCCGGTGCGCGTGCCGATCCAAGGGGTCGGGTCGCACATCTCGCACAACTCGCTGCTCCTGGGCTCGGTCGCGTGGCTGAACCAAACCAGCAACACGGCACCCGCCCGCGTCGACCTGCAGCCCGACGTCCTGTCCGCCCGTGCCCGGAACTGCGCCGTCGACTTCCTCCCGCGGCACGACCTGTCGTCGCTCCGCACCCGTGAACCGGTCATCCTCAGAGACAAGAACCGCATCCCCCTCAAGATCGGGTTCAGCGACGGGTCGCCGGACGCCAACGCGTCGGTCAACGGCTTGTCAGACACGCAGTGGACGCTCGTCAAGACCAGAAACGACTTGTCGCAGACCACGCGCGCAAGCAGGTCTGCCGCCTGAATACCAGTCCGACATGCAGCGGACGCTCGTTAAGTCCAGAAACTACAAAGCACGCGCGTAAAGTCTGCCACGCAATACCAACCAGGCTCACTTAGCTGCGCGTGCCGATCCAAGGGGTCGGGTCGCACATCTCGCACAACTCGCTGCTCCTGGGTTCGGTCGCGTGGCTGAACCAAACCAGCAACACGGCACCCGCCCACGTCGACCCGCAGCCCGACGTCCTGTCCGCCCGTGCCCGGAACTGCGCCGTCGACTTCCTCCCGCGGCACGACCTGTCGTCGCTCCGCACCCGTGAACCGGTCATCCTCAGAGACAAGAACCGCATCCCCCTCAAGATCGGGTTCAGCGACGGGTCGCCGGACGCCAACGCGTCGGTCAACGGCTTGTCAGACACGCAGTGGACGCTCGTCAAGACCAGAAACGACTTGTCGCAGACCACGCGCGCAAGCAGGTCTGCCGCCTGAATACCAGTCCGACCTGCAGCGGACGCTCGTTAAGTCCAGAAACTACAAAGCACGCGCGTAAAGTCTGCCACGCAATACCAACCAGGCTCACTTAGCTGCGCGTGCCGATCCAAGGGGTCGGGTCGCACATCTCGCACAACTCGCTGCTCCTGGGTTCGGTCGCGTGGCTGAACCAAACCAGCAACACGGCACCCGCCCACGTCGACCCGCAGCCCGACGTCCTGTCCGCCCGTGCCCGGAACTGCGCCGTCGACTTCCTCCCGCGGCACGACCTGTCGTCGCTCCGCACCCGTGAACCGGTCATCCTCAGAGACAAGAACCGCATCCCCCTCAAGATCGGGTTCAGCGACGGGTCGCCGGACGCCAACGCGTCGGTCAACGGCTTGTCAGACACGCAGTGGACGCTCGTCAAGACCAGAAACGACTTGTCGCAGACCACGCGCGCAAGCAGGTCTGCCGCCTGAATACCAGTCCGACCTGCAGTGGACGCTCGTTGAGTCCAGAAACTACAAAGCACGCGCGTAAAGACTGCCACACAATACCAACCAGGCTCACTTAGCTGCGCGTGCCGATCCAAGGGGTCGGGTCGCACATCACACGCAGTGGACGCTCGTCAAGACCGGAAACGACTTGTTGCAGCCTGAATACCAGTCCGACCTGCAGTGGACGCTCGTTACGTCTAGCTACAAAGCGCGCGCGTAAAGTCTGCCACACAATACCAACCAGGGTCACTTAGCTGCAGGCCGGTCCGAAGACTGGACTCTGATGGTTTGTTCTAAACCGGGAATACGTCAGGTCCTCGACGTGGCGCATACCACGCATGCAAGCAGGCCTGCATACCAGTCCGACCCGCGGTAAGGTCCAGAAACGACATGTCACAAACCACGCAAACAACAGCCTCAAATAGCAACCCGGTCCGAAGATGGGACTCTGAGGAATGGTTTTGAACCGGGAACTCGTCAGGTCCTCGACGGCGCAGACCACGCGCGCAAGCAAGTCTACCGCCTGAATACCAATCCGACCTGCGGTGGACACTCGTTAAGTCCAGAACGTCGTCCGCTCAAAAACCGCACCCGGAGGAAGAGTACGCCATTTCTTCGTAGCTGCGCGGCCGACACGTCTCTTGGCCTCGCCTGTCTGCCCTTTGCACCCGAAGCTTTGGCCCTGGGATGGAGCCTTGCTCGGGACCGCGCCGTGTCGCTTCCATGTTTACACCCTGTAAGGCACCGTTGTTGTGCTGCATGCACCAAAGTGGTTGAGGATACCTCAGCTCCGTGCGGATGGACTTGTGACGTATATACACTCAACAGTTCAAGGCTGGGAACCTTCTTCACTCCACCTTGCCAGTTTAACCCACCAAGCGTTCACCGTCTGGCGCGCACCGGCAAGTCAAATCAACGTAGAAGGCTCATCCAAACATTTAATTAAGAATATTTCCCTCCAGTCGATACTCCATTCAAATACCTACCCCCTTCCCCCGTGAACACGCCAACAGTTCCTCTGGGGGTGACACCCTCAACGGTTTGCAGCGGCACACCGTCGCCTGGCAGAGACCGTCAACCCCCTTTGGCATAGGTGACACACTCAACGGTTTACAGAGGTGCCCCTGGCAAGACCGATCAGAAAGCAGACCAAGAACGAACGTAATGAAAGTCATGACAAAATCGTCGCACAAAGAGCAGACCAGCGGCACAAACCTGATGAGAGTCATGACAACTAACCATCGTGCCAGCGGTGGGAGGGGCAAGTATGATGACGAGTCAGTATCTTGAGCATGAGTGGGTGTTTTGTCTTGGCTGGCACTCTTTGGCCGTTTCACCGTCAGTGATTTCAGTTGCAGGATGTGACAACCCGTGCAACCCCCCGCGTGGTCTCGCCTTTTCCGATCATATCCTCGCCGTCACTCCTCAGGTAATCCATGAGATTGTCAAGCTCTTACACGTCCACGAGGTGGTGAAAAGTAAAAGGAATTCGTGGTTTTATCTGTATCTGGACGTTCCGGACCGATGCATGGCAAGAGCTGTTTTGAAAGCGGTGCACGTATCGTTCCCCTTCGAATACGCATCTCCCGACCACCCAACTATGCCATCAGGGTTCTTCTCATGACGGTTGCAGCCAGTCTTCCCTTTCCATGTTGGCAAGCTTTTTGCCCTAGCCATGGCCGTGGCGAACTTTCAGATTGCTTACCCAACGAGCACGCAGATCTTCCAGGAGGAACTACGAAAGCAGACCAGTTCCTCCTTGTGCACTTAAACGCAATCAGAGTAGTAGTCCTGGCACTGCATCATGTTCCAGAAAAAAATGATGTGGGACCCTGGGTGCCCCCCTTCAAAGAAAATATCCCCAAAAGAGTTCCCGCCGCGCGGGGCATCACCATCCCAGACCTTGAGTACGTCACCCCGTAGGCCTCTGGGAGGGGAGTAGCATATAGTCAAGGGAGTTTCGGTCACGGGGGTACAGGCGCTGCGCACTTTCAGGCTAACTTTCATTTCACTGACAGTGCTCTCTTTCTTTTCAATGACCGCCCAGTTTGTAGGAAATGTCGAGGAGGCCCTCCTGCCACTTGCAATTTAAGAAAGTGTGGGCATGGTATCTTGCGTTGTTTCCGTCGAAGTAAACACCGGTTGGTTAACCAACATGGCTCGTCGAGATACCATGCAGGGTCAAAACCTTGTGTCTTTTTAAAACGCTCCCGCGGGGCCGATGGACCCCAAAAAAATTTTTTGGCAAAAAAAAAAAATTGCTTAACTTCCGCAAAAATTACCGCAGTTTTTGTTCCAAAATTTTAAATTCAAAAAACCCAGTTTTTTTCCGGATTTTTTTTTTTTTTGGCCACTTCCAATAAGACACAAGGTTTTGACCCTGCATGATACATCGGGACACTCAACCTCTGCGGATGCCCCATCTCATCCGAAGAGAGTACAAGCAGCTTGCGCCACGTTCCCTACTCATTGGCACAACAGCCCAAAAACCACCGACGACAAACGTCGCTGACATCACAGAGAAGAGGCTGCTTTCACCAACACTTCCATCAGATGACGACAGGCGAGGACACACTCAGCGCGCTGCCCGTGGAGGGAAGGACGGGGGGAACCCGCTTTGAACCAGGTCCGAACCCAACCAACCCTGGCGCCAGCCGCTTTTCGCTCCGACGCCGCGCGGCTGGTGTGCGCGCGCCGGTGCCGCATCTCTTTCTGCTTGCCTTCCCCTTCGCCGGCTGCCGTGTTCGCCCCTTGGTTGGCCAACGGGGCTTTCAACTGTCGTTTCTGGCTCAATTTTTCTCCCAGCGCGTTCGTTTGCAGACCAAGCTTCCTCGTGCGGACTGGCCCCGGATCCACCTACCGCACTGGCTCCTGGTGAATTCTTCAGAAATGAAGAACGAGAGCGTGGGGATCCTGACGATGGTCAGATACCGTCGTCATTAGCTGCTGTCTCATGATCAAGGGGAGTCATTTTGGCACCCGCGGCACTCCCCGAACAAGAATCAAAGATTGTGGGTTCAGGGAGGTCCATTCGCTCGTTCCACACTACCTACAGAAGGGTATACGGTACCCTGTGTGTACACATCACCTCGCACTGCTTGCGTAGCTACACACCCAGTGTAATAGCAGGACCATCCGCAGCTGGGATCGGAGGTTGAGCCGACCAACCACCCACGTACCAAGCTCCTCACAGTGTATGCCGCCAACGTGTTGCTTCTACGTACATCGCGCACTTCTTCGGTACTTCGGCGACCGAATGTGGCAGTTTGCAGTCCCGTACCTGTTCGCGAAGCTGTAGACGACGGACACGCTGTCGCAAGACGTCTTCTGCCTCTTCCCTCTACGGCGGCACCTTTTTCGGGATGTTCTACGCGGGGGTCGGCCCACGGGTTCGCACCACGCGCCGAAATCGAAAGGAGCGCCCTACCGCAAAGCCTCGAAACGTTTCCGTTGGCAGGAGGGGGCAGCAGAGCCGAGAGCTGGTGGGAGGGGAGGGGGGGGAGTGTGTGGAGGCGAATAAGTGGGAAAAAGAGGCGATGGCAAGCCACACGAGCGTGTCAGGGGCCCTCGAGGCGCCGGGGCTCAAATGGTACCTCGCCGCGACTCGGCCGGAGCCGGTGCTCGCGCTGCTGGGCGGGTCGCCGCTGCACAAGACGATCGTCGACCACATGAGCCAGTGCAAGCGGGACTACCCCGACGTGGCCTTCAACCTGCGGCAGCTGCCGTCCGAGGACGCGATCCGGCGGAAAAAGGACCGGAAGTCGTACGAGGGCTACGTGCCCCAAGGCCTGTTCAAGGCAGACTGGTGCCGAAAGCACCAAGAAGACGTGTACGGCTGCGTCATGCTGGTCGTGTCACTCGACGGCGTCGCCAGCCGCGAGGCGTTTGAGAGCTCAACGGAAGACTACGTCGAACGAGTCAAACGGCAGCTGAGGGGGCGCGCGTCGAAGCTGCTGGTCCTGGTTACAACCTCCGCAGAGCGGTTGCCCTTCTACGAGAAGCCCGAGGCCTGCCAGTCGTTCGTGCGGAAAAGGTGCGATTTGGACTCGCAGAAGCACGTGGCCCTCCTGCACGCGTCGCGGGGCGTCCCAGAGGGCGTCAAGCGGGTCCTGCAGATAGCGACGGACCTCGCGCAGAACTACTACCGGGAGGAGGCGCGCCGCGTCAAGAAGCTGAAGGAGACCGCGCACCGCCTGCTGCAGCCGCGGCACCGGTTCAAGGTCGCATACTACTTCGAGGTCCAGCGGCAGACCGAGCTCTCCCTCAAGTACTACGGCCAGTGCTACGACGCACTGCGCGCGATATCCTCCGACAGCGTCCCCGCGCTGGAGATCAAATCCGCCGCCGAGGTCGTCATGTTCCGCATGTCGCTGATCAAGTTCCTCCACGAAGATGTCTGCAAGATCGGCGCCGCGGTGAAGTCCGTGAGGGAGCACATGTCCTGGTTCCGCCTGTGCTGCGACGCGAGCCAGCGAGCCGGGCCCAGGGGAGGTGTCCTCCCCCTGCGGTCGACAGCGAGCGCTGCGTCGACGAGTGTCGCGACTGCGGATTCGACGGCGTCGCCGACTGGGAGGAAGCACCTGGTGCCAACGTCGCCGACGGTGAACGTGAATGAGAACACGTCCGCGCACAGTGGCTCGACCAGCGGGAACCACCTCGCGGGCGGGTACACGGGAGCCGGGGGGTCGCTGCTGATAGCGAGCGAGGAGCAGATGCTGTCGACGGTGTGCGGCAGCGAAGTGCTCCTGCACCACGTCTCGGTTGCGCGGCAGTGTGAGTCGTTCGGCTGGCTGATCCACCGCGCTGTCGCGACGCAGCCGACGACGAACGACGGCGGCGAGTACGCGAACCCGGGCTACCACTACCACTGCGCCGCCCTCGCGGTCGAAGCCCGGAAAACCTTCGTCCGGCGCATTCCCCCCCCGTCCTCAGCGCCGGCCGACGTGAAGGAATCCGCCTTCCTCGGGCAGCTGTGGGCCGCCGACCACATCTTCCTCCCCGCGCTCTTGCAGAACGAGGAGACGGTGCCGTACGAAGAAGAGGTCGTGACCCTCTGCTTGAAGGCGCGCGATGCGTACGCGTCTCGAGGGTACACCATCATGAACCACTCGCTCTCCGTCCTCATGGCGAAGTGCCATGTCGGTACCGGGCGGTGGGAGGACGCGCAGAAGTGCCTGGCGGAGCCGTACGTCTTCTTCAAGGCGACCCCGTGGCCCACGGTGACCGCGGACATCCTCCGGTACCTGATGACGTGCTCCGTCAAGCTGCGGAAGCTCGACGAGTACCTCAAAGCGCTGCTCGAGTTCGTCTCCGCCGCGCCGGACGCGCCGGAGAAGTTGATCCTCTTCCAAAACGTGCTGCTTTGGCTCGGCGGCGGGCCCGCGCAGGGGCAAGCCGACGACCTGCGGGCCGTCTTCTTCAAGCCTCCCGAGGCCTCGCCGGTGCTCCCGGTGGACATCCACCACCCGTTCCTCAGCATCACGGCGCGGTTTTCATCGCCGTTCGTAAGCGCGCACGAAGAATGTTTCCTCAAGATCCAGCTGGCCACGAAAGCAGGTCTGCCCGCCGACCTGCGACCCCTTTACCCTTTTTCCTTTTCTATTTTTGAAGAAGACTTGAAGCATCAAACTGTATGCATGAGAGGCAGTGTCCTGCCTAACATTAAACTAAGATTTCCCCCGCCCTACAAACTAGTCACACTATGTAACTAAGATTTTACCCACATTGGAAGACCAAAATCACTATGGTAGAGAGGAGAAATTGATCCTCTTCCAAAACGTGCTGCTTTGGCTCGGCGGCGGGCCCGCGCAGGGGCAAGCCGATGACCTGCGGGCCGTCTTCTTCAAGCCCCCCGAGGCCTCGCCGGTGCTCCCGGCGGACACCCACCACCCGTTCCTCAGCATCACGGCGCGGTTTTCATCGCCGTTGCTCGCGTTGAACATCGCTGCGCCGGTCCCCAAAGCGGCTTCTTCCCGCTGGTTTCACGGCGCGTTTACGGTGGATAAACGGGCCCCCTGTCAGCTTCGGTTCATCCTCAGCTACGAGTCAATCAACCGGGCCACGGCACACGTGCCTTTGCCGCCCTGCGACCTACCCAGCTACGCCACCATCGTGAATACGGTGCTGTCGCGCAAGTGGGTGGCTGAGTTCGACTTTAGCTCCTTTTTCTCCAGTTTGCGCTGCCTCCAGAGGTCAGAAAGTACTTCTGTTTCCGTATTGAGGGCAGGCTGTTGTGGATGACGCGCCTGCCGATGGGCTACCGCGCTGCGCCTCAGGCGGCCCAGGCGGTCTCGCTGGAGCTTGCGGTTGCCGCCGCTCAGGGTGTGGACGTTGAGGTTCTCGCGTGGATCGATAACGTGATATTTGTGGCGGACACTGAGGCCGAAGTTATAGAGGCCTCAGCTCGCTTCAAGGCTTTGACTTCGAAGTACGGCTTGACCATCGGGAGCTGGTCCAAGCCTTCTACCCGGGCGGTGCTGCTGGGATTGGAAGTCGACCTCGCAGCGAAGAGATGGCGTGTGGACCCATCCTGGATAGGGAAGGCTGGACCGGTGATGGATCGCATCCTGGAGTGTTAGTGAGGCTCCCGTCCGCGTGTGGTGGAAACTGACCGGGTCTCTGCTCTGGCGTCGCCATGATGGGGTACCCTCTCCACGAGGTACTTCTCCTCTTGCAGTGGATGTCAACCCTGGCTTCCGGCCGTTCGTCCACCGACAGCGCGTTCTAGGACTTCGTCGCGCCTTGCCCAGCTGCGGTCAAGAGCTGCCTCGTTGCCCAGTGCTCCGACATGCGGGGTAACGCCTGGCGGCGTAAACCGGTGTAAAACGGTTTACACTCGTTCGATCGATGTCGTCTCCGACGCCAGCATGTCGGCATGGGCCTTCGTGCGGGCAGTCCCGACGGCACTGCCTTCTCTCCACCGGGAAACTGCCTCAGTTCAGTCGCGGAGTTCCACAGGAACACTGCCACCACGACTGATTCCAGCCTCCTCCTGCGACCTTTTTGCAGCCAAGCTACAAAGTGTGAACAGCTCAGTGTGGGACAGAGTACAGTCGGCGGTCGTGCGGAGTTCCACAGGAACTGTCACCACTATGCCGCATCCGGCCCCTCCCCAACGCGCCCTTTACTGCCAACCTACAAATTGTGACAACGGTGTATCTTGCCTCTGTTGTTGTGCAAAGGTTCCCGCCCAGCTGCATCACTGAATGGAAGCCGCACCAGTTCAGTACCGCACTGGCATGTGTATCTGCAGGCCCCCCTAGCGCGCTCTAAATAAGTCAAGTAGTCGGCAACAGGCAACGAAGACCATGCACGTGCGCTGCTACTACCACAAATAAAAATGCATACCAATATACGGTACCAGAAGGAACTACGGTCACCCGGAGACTTGAAACCCCGGATTCTCAAGCGTGCTTTCGAGCATCTACCCCGGATTGAAGCTGGCGTCGCCAGCACCGAGTCATTTTCTCCCGCGAACAGTCGTCGCTGTTGCTACGTTGCACGTCTTGTGCATCCGGAGTAGACAGACGGGTCCCATGTCTACGGCGGCTGTCCTGCGGAGTTGCTCTGCAGTAATTCCTACCATATGATCGGTACTAACCCGGCAAAACTTAACGGCTCCGATTTTTATTTTGCATCACCCTTTAGGTCATGACATTACAAGTTACCGACTGCACCACAGATCCTGCCAGGTCAAAATCAACACCAACGAATATAGCATGACGGCACTTCGCCTCCTGGCGTCAGCACGGACGGTCACCTACAGCAGATGTAGCATCGCACTTTCATCGCATACGCCGTTGCCGTCGCCAAGTCCCGATACTCCGCCGCCGCCCTCGTCCATCGTATCAAGGGAGCCCCGCGACATCCCCTTTGCAAAGGCAGTCGGCAGAGCTCACTGGTTGTCTTGTTCGTCGGGGCTTAATTTGCTTGCCGTGTCCGCTGAGGAACACACGTCTGCTAGCGGTAGGGGACCTCGCAAAGGTTTTACAACGGAGTGACACGTCATCCGAAACGAGCTGCTACCTCTCTTATTGTGTTCTCTTTCAACATCTCCCTGCCCGAGCCTCTACAGTCAACCGGAGACTTTAAAACACCGACCTTCTAATCCACAACGATGCTAAGGATATGAAGAAGGCTCATCGCGTTGGACCACAACACTTACAAACTTGGCCACCGTAGTTAAAGTGTGTAATCATGCCTACTTCCCTCATACCACCCGCCTCCCAGCCTCAATGGTCAACCGGAGACCCTAAAGCACTGAACCTCTAAACCACAATAAACGCTAGACCACAACACTTCCCCCAGGTTTCGCGATCCCGGTGCGGAGGGTGCGCGTCGGTTTCACGCAGGCAGCCCTGGACTTCGAGCATGAGCTCGACGAGACCTCTGCTGTGTCGCGTGAGAAGCCGACTGTGCTGAAGCTGCCCGTCGCTTTCAAGGCGGCGACGACGGTGAAGCTGAAGAGCATTTCGATCGACTGCGGCGCGATATGCCTCTCGCGCAGCATCGTCGTCTCCTCCGAGCTGCTCACCCGCCTGAGCGAAGCTGGCCCGCCCAGCGCTGCTTCCCGGTACCCCTTTGCAGAGGAAGCACCGGGCGACATCGTCTGCTCGTCCTTCGTCGACAGGCCAGCCATTCGCGTCCTCAAACCCGAACCAGTTCTCACCCTGCGCTTGGAACACGAGTATGCTCCTTTTGTTGGTTACCTCTCTCTCTCTCTCCCTCACATTTGGAGGCGTGGATTGATTTTGGAAACCCAGGTCGTTCGAATGAAACTCTCACCGACCTCAGCTGTTGAAGATCTGCGCTAAACTTAAGCCTATCACTCAGCGCAGGAAAATAAAGCAACAGCGATGCTCGCATTTCTTTTCGATGCAACTTCTTCTTTCGAAAAAGACTTTCTGCCAGCATCAATCGCAAACTAGACCACGATTGTCCCTTCGAGAGCGCGGCCCATGTCCACCCGCACGACTCCCAGACAGGTCAGATTAAGTAGGGGCGTGGCAATCCAGTTGTTAGCGCACCGACCAAACCCAAACCCTGTGGCTTTTCGATCGTTGGGTGGCGCAGTTGTGCAAGAACTAGCGTGTCGAAACCCCCAGTGTAAAGCGCCCTCTGTTGAAATAAGCACCGGGCGGTTTCTCGAATATTTCCCGCCTCCCCCTGCCAGCGAGTGGAGAACATGAACGTGCATGTGGCCTCTGAGTGCTTGTTGTTGCAGTTCGGCATTTGCGCAAGCGATGGTGCGAGACTACGGAATGACGTTTCCCTGCCGCTCCTCCTGCGACTGCCGGACAGCACACTCCGTCTTTCCGCGGTGGTGGTACACACGGGACAAAGTACGACGAACGGGCATTTTGTCACCTACGTCTTACAAGGGATACAATGAACGCTTTTCGATGACGAACGGGTTTTACGCGGGACATTCACGCATCCTCCAGAAGGAGTTCGTCCGCTCCAGGTCGGCTCTCTGTATGCCCTCAAATCCCGGCCGCCTCGCCACCAGTCGGGACCACGTCTTCGCCCTCAAGTCCGCCCTAACTTCATGTCCCCTCTTCGAAGGTGCCGAGGTTAACGGGTCATACGTTGCTCCATTCCTCAGCGCGCTGTCCCTTGGGCTGACGTATACCACGCCGCGTACGTACAAGTCCCTGGTGCGTCCCACGAGGTGGTCGAGCGCTTGCCGTCGCCTACGATGATGGCCACAACAGTCCCACCGCAGGTTCCGCTGATGCCTCCTACCCCACCCTGTAGCGACGGGGACCTGGAATCTTGTCAATCCACGCCTCCCGACGCCGCTTTGAATGCGCACGGACAACCACCTCGAGAGCCCACGAACCCCCCGGAACTGCGGTGCAAACGCTGCTTCACCGACCGCACCAAAGAAGGTCAGGTGTTCCGGGGCCTCAGGGGCCTGCGTACGCACGTACGTCAACTTCGGGGAGTGACGTTCGCCCCACGGAACAACCGGAATCTCGACTAACAGGGCTGAAGTCTGGTTCAGTGTCTATTGTCAAGGCTGAAATGCTGCACCGGCGACCTTAGCTTTTCGTGCTGCGTCTGTTGACGGCCTGCCGGCTTGCGTTTAATGTACTGGAGGTCCGCTAAAGACCGCCTGGCCTCGTGCTAGGTGTAGTTTAAGGTTGTACTGATCTACAAACAACCACTTACGAGCTTGTCAACCCCACCGATTTTCTATCTTCTTCCCCCCTCCCCTTTTCGACGTTGCTGTTCACTAACGGTTAGGTCGGACCCTTCCCCGGTGAACATGCCATGAAAGTAACAGTGTTGACTTAGACCGATGCGGGCTACATGGCAACCCCTGCTCAACATGTATGCACGCGGGGGGCTCAGGGCCACATTCATTGCGAATGTGCTCGTGGTGTCGGCCGCAGGAGTCTTTTTTGGCTGGCCAAAGAGAGTAAAAGAGTGAAAGAGTACGTACAGTAGTGAGTAGAGAAAAGAACGAGTGTAACAGAACGGAGGTAGCACGAACTACCAGACCGGCGGAGGCCACGGCAAAAAGATTTCTTACCTGAGTACGTACAGTAGTGAGTAGAGAAAAGAACGAGTGTAAAAGAACGGAGGTAGCACGAACTACCAGACCGGCGGAGGCCACGGCAAAAAGATTTCTTACCTTTTCCTTATCCCTCAAAACCAGCACCAATAACAACGACTCCCCCTGCTAGCGAGAAAGACCATCGGAGCATCCGACAACATAAACCACTTCAGGCCGCCTGTGCTCGTCAACGAGTCATACCCAGTGAAGCTAATTGTTTCTGCCGGCTCGGAGGCTGTTGAGAAGGGCGTGATAAAGCTGCCGGTATGCCTCTGCCGCTGTTCTTTCGTTTCAGAGATGCAAAATTGTGTACCCTGCGTTGATCGAGAGTGACATCAATTGCGCCCATCGGTGGATGCCTGAATATCCGCACGACGTACCCTATGTTCAGTGGGAGTTGAGATTCTCTGTCAAGATGCTAGCCGCCGCCATAGGGCGGGCTATTGCCAAAAGGAGGAGAGCCCGCGAAACAACGTGTCAACACACGCCTGCCAGGCGGTCTCGTCCGCCAGTCAGAACGCCCCCGGCTGCGCCACCATCGGTGCAACAATCATCTTTGACAGGGCCACGGCTCGCTCCGCGCCCACGGCGCAACGACTTGCGCCCGCCGTAGTAGTACGGGATAGTAGTGGGGCGACCGGATACTCCTCGGAGAGATGGTCCCTGCACTCTAACTCGTCTCTCTCTCTCTCTCTCTCTCAATCGCACCCATCGGTGGATGTCTTGGCTCTGGGAACGATAAAGACCACGGCCAGACGCGATAGTCCATGGGAAATGGCGTGCATGTTAAGTGCCCTCCCCCCCGTCGCCCACAACCAGTGCGGTGTTGACCACATATCCTTCCAAGCACGTTTTTGCAATCCCCCCCGTCGCCCGCAAAGGGCGCGAAAAGGCAAAAGCGAAGCCCACGCAGCGTTGCGTGCCCGACCGTTCCGAGCAAGCCAACAACACAACCAACAACACAACCAACAACAGGGTGGCTCGGACTGCCAATTGCTGCAGGCCAGGCGAGAAGGGGGCGGCGAGGTGTTGATGAAGCAGTCGAGCGACGCCTCCAGCGAAGCGTTCGAAGGGAAGGTGTCCATGAGCTACGAACTGCCGCTGGGGTCTGGGATACCGGCCGGGGAAGAGCATGTGTACACGTTGGTGGTTCGGTTCGGCTCGTGCGGAGAGCACCCGATGCCGATTGTGGTCCAGTACGCGACGAAGCGGAGCAGCGATATGCAGGTTGTTCTTCCCGTGGACCTGCGTGTGGTCGTGCCGTTTCACATATGCGTGACCGCGTCGGATACAGTGACGTGGCTGGCTAACGGGTCGCGCAGCAACGTACCGAACCCGCACCGCAGGGCGCGGTACTGGCTGAACTCGAACACGCCCGCCAAGGAGAAGAAGGACGCCGCGGCCAAAGACGATGCGGCGGCCGCCCAGCGGAAGGAAGCCACCTCCGAGCTCGCGCGCCTAGGCGTAAACAACGCCACCGTAACGCCGTTCACCGTCGCCACCACGAAGGTACGTTTACTGCGGGGGGATTTCTTTTTTGGAGCAACATACCACGCTGGACATGTCAGTTCAAAAAAGAAAGTTGGTAGCGTTGGAACCTGCCATGTAAAGATACAAAACAGGTCCTTTGCACACACACGTGCTCAACGACGCCTTTTCTTTTTCGATGCGATGGACATGTGGCAAACACACGAAGATCATTGACAGTTGGTTCGGTTTCTACTTATCCTTGCGTCTATTACTACCGATAGTAGCAACTGCAGGCAACTACCAACAGCAACAACAACAACAACAACAACAACAACAACAACAACAACAACAACAACAACAACAACAACAACAACAACAACAACAACAACAACAACAACAACAACAACAACAACAACAACAACAACAACAACAACAACAACAACAACAACAACAACAACAACAACAACAACAACAACAACAACAACAACAACAACAACAACAACAACAACAACAACAACAACAACAACAACAACAACAACAACAACAACAACAACAACAACAACAACAACAACAACAACAGGTCCACAAGACAGACGTTTCCATGCGGTACCAACAACCAGTGGTGCTGACCGTAGCGGCTATCTGCAACGTGGCCTCGTTCGATATCGAGGTGAAGGCGTTCTCCCTCAAGCTGAACAACACCGTCGAAGTCGTGCGCGCCCCCCACACAGAGAGCATGCGGCTCTGCGAAACCGAGGAGGTCGCCTACACGTGGCTCCTGCTCCCCGTCAGCGACGCCTGGATCACCGGCCAAGTACTGGTGGAGGCCTGCCGGGTCGGCTCCGCCGAGAGCATCCTGTTCCCGCTGCAGCTGCCACCGGTTGCGGTGGAAAGAGTGCCGGTGCTTCCCACATTTGAGGTGCCTTCGGCAGGGGTCGTTGGCGAAGTGCTCAATCTGACGGTGCACCTGACCAACACGTGCGAGAACGACGTGAAGGAAGTGGTGTGCGAAGTGCACGACAACGACCGCGAGATGGAGAAGCGGTTCCTCTGGTCCGGAAGGTCATCCTTCACAGTGTTCATACTCCCCATGAGCACCGCCGCCGTCGAATACCACCTCATCCCCGTTTTTCCGGGCTACGTCACGCTTCCATCCATGTCGATGCGCGTCAAGGTACCGAACTTTCTTTTTTACATAAGCGCCAGCTTGGAAGGAAATGCTCGACAAAAGCTGCCAGCAAAGAACCGAAGGGATCCCAAGTGCTGTAACTACCGTACCACGTGTTGAACGGACGTGAGGTCATGCGTACACGACAAGACACACAAACACATATGTCAAAGTCCTGAGTGACAAATCAGATTGTGTTTGTATTGTATTCGCCCCTCTACCTTAACCTCTATATTTCCTCCTTTCCATTCGGAGTCAAAGCAGCCACGTCGAGTATCTTTCACTCTCTCCAAGAGCAGCACCGTGAACTTAAACCACACACGCACACACAGGGCCACCCTCAAGTCATTGTCGCGCCGATGGAGTCCGCTTCAATCTTCATCGGACCGTGCTGCACGAGCTTCAAGGCGCCGCGGAACTTGATCAGCAATCGCCAAGAAACGCCTGTTGTAGGGACGTAGTGTGAGCGGGCCACGTTGCGTTGGTCCTCGGCCGCGTTTCACTCGGCTCCGTTGGCTGTTCGGCCGCCGCTTGGAAGGGCAGCGCGGGGTTGCAAACTGCTGTGCAGGGCTCGCGGACTGTCCGACCGCACGGGTGCCGGTAGCCTTCTTACGTTTTCAACGTAAACAACGTTCTTTCAGGAGCTGTCGCCTGTCTGGAGACGCCCCCTCCCCCATTCCTGGCTGTGACGAGCGCCTGACAAACCAGACTCACACTGTCTGCAGACACTCAGGTTCCGCGCTGATGATGGTCCGCCTTATGTGTCCGTGGCTTAAAGGACCGAAACACAGCTCAGACGGGACCTGTGTGGCGTTGAGCACATACCCGTACCAAGCACGTTCTTGCATTCTCCCCCATTCCAGCAGGCAGCTTGCTGTGCGCTGTTTCATTGGACGCCCGCGTCCGTGAGATTCCTGCTCGCCGCACTCTTCGAAGTTCAGCGCTCACAAATTGGAAACGGACTGCATTCATGGGCCTCGCGCCAGAACACGCGTGGTGGCGCTTCTTCGAGCCGCTGCCGCAAAAGATTCGTCGCCCGGCCTGCAAACGCGGAGCAAGTGCCCGCAAAATAGATCCGCCCTGCAAAGCAAGGCGGGGGGTTTCCCTACATTCCTTTCGGGTGGTCAACAATTCTGCCCCACGCTTCGCGAGTCCACCTCGGCGGTCTCTGCCGCGGGTGCAGTACAGTGCGAAGAAAGCCATGCCGGGGCGGAGATCTTCGCGTATCCCGGCTTCCGTTTCCGTGTCAACAGCAATTGGACGTGGGTCAGTCGGTCCAGGCGTAGTTGCTCGCCTCAAAGCTGCCACTGAGGAGCTTGCTCGGACGTAGGATTGCCGAAAGGGAATGCGTGAACATTCCGCAACCCGGATGCAGAGATCTGAAGTGGTGACACATTGACGATCCTGTTGACCATGTCCCCGGATGATGCAGTCGTCTCTTTTTGAAGGACGGGTTGACCCTTGAAATGCTTCACGTGGGGACAGGGTTAACTATTCTGGAAAGCGGCACTTTCTTTGTGTAGTAGGGTGTCTTGTGGATGTGCATGGAGAAAAAACAGGGGAGATCTCATTCTCTTGCATCGGGCCGTACCGTTAACCGCAATAGGTCTCCTAGGCTACGTTTTCTGCCTTCTCAAGGCAGCTGCACGCGGGAATGGGGATGGGGCTCTTCGTTTGCGCGTGCCGGTTGAATCGTTTTCCCAGTTGCGTTTTTCCCTGTTGCGTTTTCAGGTTTAGGAATTCGGATCAACCGCCGAAGCACGCCCTGTATGAGCACCTGCTCTGTAGGAGATGCTTGAGGAGACTGCCAGTTGCGAAAGATCGAAGGAGGTAAAAGTGCTGCAGCCCACACGAAACACAGGTAAATCTGGGTTTAGTGGCGGGTGTAAGCGTTCAACAAAAAAGACCCACTCTAGCCTCCTTCGAAATGAGCACAAGGCAGTCCCCCGAGTATTTTCAGCCTGCACGACACACTGAAAGGGCAACCCGCAAGATTGTTCGTACCAAACAGACGTCGTGAACTGGCCCGAAGGCTAGAATAAGTGAAACTGCGGCGTGGTTTGGCTTAACCCCAAATTGAGTCGGTCCATCTCTATCGATAGTGCTGCATCAAACTGCCTGCGGCTGTGCAATACGGTGCACCACGGTGCACCACGGTGCACCACGGTCCACCGCGGTCCATTACGTCCACCAGGTCCACTCTCTCTTCCTATTGCGTGGTGCTGCACTCGACGGTCGATCACGGTCTATCAGGAGGGGATGGACGGACCTCTGGTTGGTCGGAGTTCCTGGCACCTGACAGGGTAAAAATACTCGAGGGACTGCCTTGTGCTCGTTTCGGAGGAGGCTAGAGGAGGAGAAAACAATACAACTACAAAGTGGGTCTTTTTTGTTGAACGCTTACGCCCGCCACTGAACCCAGATTTACCTGTGTTTCGCGTGGGCTACGGCACATTTACCTCCTTTGATCTATCGCAACTGGCAGTCTCCTCAAGCATTTCCTACAAAGCAGGTGTTTGTACAAAAAAAACAAGTGGATAAGTCCATCAACCAAATTGTTTGCGGGGAACGGATTCCCGTTGGGAAAACAATCCCGTTTGCATACTTCGGGGACTCGTCCCCTGAGGGAGCCTTGCCCGCAACGGAATGTATCCTTTCCCTTCGACTTCCAAGAGCCGCGATTCAACCATTCCTGACTCTTGTCGCAAAGACTTGCCGGCTGGAGAACCAAACGAGCATTTCCAGAGTTGAGAATTGCGCTGCACTATTTAGCGGACCAACGGCCGATTGGCATCAACTGAGCATGAGGGGTTGAAAAAAACGGTACGAAACGATCTGCTGTGAATAGGGCAAGCATTTCTCCTCGCTGGGACTGTTGGTCGTCCGAACCTTCAGTACAGCTGTATTATTAAAAAAATACTCGACGTAGCTGCTTCGACTCCGAATGAAAGGGGGGAAATATAGAGGTAAGGGGCAAATACAATACAAACACAATCTGATTTGTTCTTCGCTTACACCACCGTGTGTTGTTTTCTCACTCAGGACTTTGACCTGTTGTGTTTGTGTGATTTGTCGTGTAGGGGTAGACCCGCATGACCTCACGTCCGTTCAACACGTGGTTCGGTAGTTACAGCACTTGGGATCCCTTCTGTTCTTTGTCGGGCAGCATCGTCGAGCATTTCCTTTCAAGCTGGCGCTTATGTAAAAATACTCGACGTAGCTGCTTCGACTCCGAATGAAAGGGGGGAAATATAGAGGTAAGGGGCAAATACAATACAAACACAATCTGATTTGTTCTTCGCTTACACCATCCAGGACCCCCAGGGACCACGCAGTGGCCTTTCAAGTAGTCAGATCCGGAGGAGGCGAGAGATCTTCCTCCTTCGGCAACCACCCTCCAGGCGTCGCGTTCTCTTTCGCCTGGGTACCCCGGGTGTACTCGTCCGCCCTCTGTTCGTGGGTCGGCACCCACGTAGCCGTGAGCTCAAGTCCGTACTCTCGGGCCAGATCGAAAATGCGCGACAGTATTATGTTCGCCGCGTAATTCTTCGAGTGGCCCTTGTTCAGGCAATGAACCGCCGGTAGGTTGTCTACCATCAGCTCTACGGACACTCCACGGTGTGTTCTAACGGCTAGCTCGAGGCCTTTCAACACTGCGAAAAGCTCTTTCAAAAAAATGTGCTTTTCTGCGAAGTGACCAAAGAAAATGCCCTGTGACACCCGTTCGGGCTCACCCTCGAGCAGCGCCGCCCATTCTTTTGAGGAGGCGTCGGACCATAGTCGGATCGACTGCCCCCCGCGCGTGCCCACTCGCGTGACCCACCGGTTCTCCCCGATGGTCGCCGTGAGGCTT
The DNA here is from genome assembly GCA_030068145.1 of Diplonema papillatum. Taxonomy (NCBI): domain Eukaryota; phylum Euglenozoa; class Diplonemea; order Diplonemida; family Diplonemidae; genus Diplonema; species Diplonema papillatum. Next base: position 128,847 of record JAPJBO010000505.1, on the reverse strand, counting down.
TCAACTTCGCGGGCTGTCGACGCCGGAACGTTCACCGGCACGTCCCATGCCTGCAGACCTCCCACCGACAGTCGTGAGGAGAGTCTCTGCACGAACGAAAGAGCGCACCGGGCGTACGCCAAGGGAAAACGCGTTGTGTACGCGAACCACACCAGAGCGCCGAACAGCCTGTAGAACGCCCGGGGAGAAACGACTCCGCCCCGGAAAACGGCGAGTTCGGAAGACCGCAGCAGCTTCTCAACCCAAGCAGTGGCCATACTGTACCGAGGTGGGCTGCTGGCCAGATCGAACCGCAGCCCCAAAAGGTCGAACTGCGTGAGGGGGATCCCGTACTGGCCTTCGTCGTCGTTGAGGACGCAGTTCACCTCACGACATCGCCGGGCGAAACGTGTGAATCTCTCTTCCGCCTCGGCCAAAGAATCGCCCACGATGACAAAATTGTCAACCCACGGGAGACCGTCAGTCTCCGGCAGGATGACGCGAGAAGCTCTCTGTGCTATCGCCGGAGCCCAGCTCCAGCCCATGCACATCGCCCTTAAACGGGCTCTGACGAAACTCCCACGTGGGCCCGCAAGGTTCATGCCGAAATACCCGCGGACGCCCTCATCCAGTTCGAACTGGTAGAAGTAGCTCTTCGCATCCGCCAGGTAGACGACCGCCGAGCTTAGCACCCGATCGATCACGTCGGGCATGGAGGGCAGGAGCATCGGAGGCGGTCGGGGCATGACAGCGTTCAGCTTTCGTCCATCGCACACGAACCTCTCCCCCCCGCTCTTCTTGGGAACCGTGAATGCGGGGAGCACGACTCTCGGATGCTCGTGTGCTACCTCCGCGACACCGTACTTCAGCAGGTCCGGAAGGTGGTGTAGCATCCGCCTCGAGGTCCCGCGCGCTATGGCCTCTGAGTGCCAAGAGGAGGCGTCGCGGACTAGTGCGGACTCGAGAGACTCACGCGACCTGATAACGTCCAACACGCCTCCGAGTAGGCCGTGTGTATCCATGGCAAGGAGCCTGTCGAGATCCATGAAGGAGGACGTGATGGGCGCTAAATACCCCTCCGAGCTGCGCTGCGCCGGAGGAGCGGCAAGCTCGTTGACGATGAGGTCGCCCCCGTAGGCGACGGTGACGAAAGGCGTAAAATCCGACGGCGGGGCATCGCCGATGCCCCCATGGTGCCGGATCGCTTCCAAAAACGCCGGGGGGGGTACATCCTGCGACAAAGCATCGGGTCCAGGATAGCACTTGGACAGGGGGTTACGAGGAGCTCTCTTCGGCGGCCTGTATGGGAAAACCGGTTCCAAAGGGATGCTTACAGGAGGGTTGCCGACGCGCATGCCGTCTCCCGGACGAGGGGCACCTCCGCCTCCGGGAGGTAGCGTACCAAAGCGTCCTGGGTCGCGTGGCGGGACACCCTTTGGAGCGTGTCGAGGTCGACGCCCATTTTTAGGAGGCGAAACAGCGCCCCCCGGCGGAGAGAGTGCCCCGTCAGGGCCTGATTCGACCTCTTCAACGCCGCTACGACGCGGCGAAACGTCACGCCCGCGAAAATGCGCTGACCCGGGCGTGCGGAGCGGAGGAGAGATCGGAGAGTCTCGTCCTCCTCCGGTGGAAGGACCACGCCGGTCACTTGTCCCAAACGGAAGGGGTCCGACTTCGAACCGACCCAGTTCACGGACCAGAAGTCGGGGCTCTCGGTCACGTTCCGGGCCTCCCTGGTGAGAACGTCGTCCACCCGGGCTGCTCCCTGCCACGCGAGAGTGATGGCCAGACGCATCACGGGATCCGTCTCGAGGCGCACGGCGCGCGCCACATCCTCTTTCGTCGCCGGAACTGCCTGCTTGGCGGGACGCAAGGCACCCGCCCTCTTCAGGGATCGGATGAAGTCTCGAACCAGCTGGCTCTCTATGGGCCGACCGAGTCGCCTCTCCGCGGACTGTATGTTGACCACATACTGTACCGCGGTGGATGTCGAGATGCTGTTGGGCTCGCGCGACAAGAGACGCGTCACGAACAGAACGACCGCCGTCGGAACGTCCAACGGCGTACCGAATCGCGTCTCCCAGTGACGGCGGAACTCTAGGAAACGCCGGTATACCGAATGAACGCCGCGTCGCGTCGACAACGCCAGCGCGTCGCCGATGTACGAGTTGGCCTTGCCAACAAGTCTCTCCCGCTCGCCGTTCGACAGCGGAGGTTCCAACAAGAGCGCCCGACCACCGGATGTCGCGCGCGGAGGTGGGGGGAACCGGTCCAAGACACTCACCGAGACCCTTTCCTCCTGCTGCCGGCGCGTGCCCCGTCCGCCTGAGGAGGGGGGGCTGCGCTGTGGGGAGGGGCAGCGCGCCTCGTCGGCTGTAACCCCGACCCCCGCGACCTGGCGGGCTTCGCCGGCTGTTCGTCCGCCTTCCGCATCGCCTGAAACCCCCGGCGCAGGTAGGCGGGCACCTCGTCCTCCTCGTGGTACCCCTTCTGGAGGTCCGCCGCAACGGACCAGCCCGCCTTGAGGGCTGTTTTGAGCACCACCATGCGGTGCAGGGTGCTCTCCGCGAGCCGCACCATCCCCTCTTGGTCGGAGGTGTCGTCCATCAGATGTAGGATGCACGAGAGGTGGTGGAGGAGGTGCTGGCCGTCGTTCGCCAGGGCCTGCGACCCATTTAGGACTTCCGCAAAAATATCGCGGATGTGGACGAGGAGCAGCGACTTCTCGACCGGCCCGTAGGACAGCCACACGCGGGGGTCGAGGAGCCCGGGGCCCGGGGTGATCAGCGCTGGTTGGGATTGAACGGACCCGCGCTCCAGCGCGTCGAGCGGGTCCTGCTGAAAAACCTCCGTCTGGGAGGGTGCCGAGAAATGTTGCCCCGCGAAGGGGTTCTCCTGAGCCGGTTGGGAGGGCTGCGTCGGCGCCGGAACGGGAGCCGGCGGCTGGGGGGCAGAGAAGGGCGCCGGAGTATGGCCTGCCCCCGCGTGGTGAGACCCGAACGGGACGCGCGAGGCATCGACGAGGGGAGGCGGAGGCGGCACCTCCATGCCGCGCTGGACAGATGGACGCTGAGGGGCTGGGGGCGAGGAGCGTTCCACGAGCGCCAGCACCATCGCGGTGAGGCGCTCCACCTGGCTCTCCAGGCGCCGGATGTCGTCCGGGCGTTCCGCAAACGTCACCCGCCTCGCGGGTGTGTCCTGCACGTCGACCTGCAGGGCCCGGGCGACCTCTTCGTCCCCCTCCGGTGTTCCCGGGAGCGGAATCCCCGAGGGGGTGCGCGGAGCAGCAGCGGAAGACGAGGCGGCGGAGGGGTCGGCCGCGGCAGCAGCAGCAGAGGTGGCGGCAGTCGAGGAGGCGTGGGCCGCCGCTGCGGCCGCGGCGGCGGAGAAAGCGGCGTAATCCGCCGAGTCCGAGTGCGCGGCGTCAGCGGAGCGGCCAGGCAGCCGAGGGGAGGGGCCTTCGTGGTGGGCCGGCGACACTGAGCGTACCAGCTCTTCGAAGTCCGCAGGGGTGGCCGTGGGCGCGGACGCGCACGCCAACCAAGCCAACACCCACTGCGCCGTCCCGCTCGGCGGCTCCTCGCCCCCCAGGGCCCCTAGCAGAGACCTCAGGTACGCGTCCGCGGAAGCGCCGGCATCCCCCGCCAACCGGATAATCGGCCGCAGCCGACCATTGTCCGGACGAAAATGGAAAGCGGACGGAACTTGGAGCCCCGTAGCCTGCTTCACCCACTCCACCGCGGCCTCCCTGCTCCACTTCATCCCTTTTTGTTCTTCGCTTACACCACCGTGTGTTGTTTTCTCACTCAGGACTTTGACCTGTTGTGTTTGTGTGATTTGTCGTGTAGGGGTAGACCCGCATGACCTCACGTCCGTTCAACACGTGGTTCGGTAGTTACAGCACTTGGGATCCCTTCTGTTCTTTGTCGGGCAGCATCGTCGAGCATTTCCTTTCAAGCTGGCGCTTATGTAAAAAAAAAAAAAAGGAACAAGAGAAAGAGACGCTTCTTTAGGCCTTGGGGGTTTTTTCTACCTCTCGTTGTTCTTTTCCTTCCTGGGTTTTAGTACTTGCAATCTTGCTTGAACCTGTGCCCCAGGTCGACTGCCGATAATGACGGGTGCGAGCCAGGCGAAGCTCATTTAGGCCGGCGCACTTTGCCACATCATGGGGTGGGGTCGCCCTGCGCAAAGACATGCAGCTTTTAAGACGGGGCCGAAGACCCCCATACAGCGCGAGACTAAAACAGAAGTTTTGACCCACATACACACGACCGAGAACGAACGCGCCTGGGGACACTACCCGGACGCGTCGAAGTACTTGAAGCGGGTACACGTCGTCGAAGAGGCTCCCGCCTATCGCTTCTGCCCACTCACCCTTCGTAGGATTGCCACCGGACTCGAAAAGCAACGTGCCGGAAACGCAAAACTAACTGATGAAAGTGACGAGCGGGAAATACCACGCTTCAGACGTCACTCACTTGAAGCCATGCACTTAAGCCCCCACCCACAGGAAACGAAAAGGAAACCGGAGGAAAAAAAAGACCGTCTCGACGGCTTTAAGCACAAGCAAACAAGAACTTGTCTGAAAACACAAGGAAAAACGATGTACGGATACCCGCGGCAGCCGGAGGAGAGCATCTACAACCTGCTGCCGCAGCCGGAGGTGCGGTATGAGAAGCCGAAGATGCACCGGTCAACACACGACGGGAGGCTGGCGCCGTCGTACAGCACGCTGTGCACGCAGAACACGACCAAGCTCGAGGCGAACTGCGAGGGGAGGGATCGCATCGGCGCGAGCGGCGTGAAGAAGGCGTCGACGATGGGGCGCCTGGGAGACTACCCGGACGCGTCGAAGTACTTGAAGCGGGGGGACAGGTCGTCGAGGAGGCTCCCGCCTATCGCTTCCGCGCACCACGAGCGACCAGACCCGAAAAATCCACCCGTGCCCAGGCGGACGGAGAGGCCGGTCATGGGGTTGGTGACCGAGAAGAATTTTGTGATCGCGAACGCCGTCGACAACATCATGATGCAGCCCAAGAAGCCGGCGGACCACCCGGCGGCGGCCACGCAGCGCCGCACCTTCGGCAAGCCGCCTGGCTACCTGACCCGCATCAAGGAGGAGATCGAGCACGAGCGCGAGTACATTCGGCAGCTGCAGCACCCGCCCCGCGGCGAGGGGCGCATGCGCGAGATGCCGCCCGACGAGAAGCAGGAGCTGCTCGCCCGCCTGAAGGAGAAGTGGGTCGACACGCACAAGCAGTACCTGAGCCAGACCTTCTCCCTCGACACCGTGTCGAAGGTCCACCGAAAGGAAGCCATCGAGGCGCAGCTCGAACAGCTTGAGAAAGCCATCGCGAAGCTGTCGAAGAAGATTCTCTACGTGTACGACGACAACATGTACTAGTAAAGCACCGCAGGATTGCCATTCTGCAACGAAAAACGTCAATTCGCGGGCTTCTGTTTCGCTCTGTTGACATGAGCCTATCGCGGGTGCTGCCCTGAAACGCACCTGCCGTGGCTGCTTGCTTCGCTGCAGTCGAAGTCGGCCAACTCACACAAGCAGTATCTGCCATGACGCGACGGAGAGGCCCGTTATGGGGATGGTGACCGAGAAGGATTTTGTGATCGCGAACGCCGTCGACAACATCATGATGCAGCCCAAGAAGCCGGCGGACCACCCGGCGGCGGCTACGCAGCGCCGCACCTTCGGCAAGCCGCCTGGCTACCTGACCCGCATCAAGGAGGAGATCGAGCACGAGCGCGAGTACATTCGGCAGCTGCAGCACCCGCCCCGCGGCGAGGGGCGCATGCGCGAGATGCCGCCCGACGAGAAGCAGGAGCTGCTCGCAACGCACAAGCAGTACCTGAGCCAGACCTTCTCCCTCGACACCGTGTCGAAGGTCCACCGAAAGGAAGCCATCGAGGCACAGCTCGAACAGCTTGAGAAAGCCATGGCGAAGCTGTCGAAGAAGATTCTTTGCGTGTACGAGTCTGAGTACGACGACAACATGTACTAGTAAAGCACCGCAGAATTGCCATTCTGCAACGAAAATCGTCAATTCGCGGGCTTCTGTTTCGCGAGCCTATCGCGGGCGCTGCCCAGAAAACGCGAAGCCGTGGCTGCTTGCTTTCGCTGCAGTCGAAATTGGCCAACTCACGCAAGCTGTATGTGACATTACTTCGTTGACGCGACGGAGAGGCCGGTTCTGGGGCTGGTGACCGAGAAGAACTTCGTGATTGCGAACGCCGTCGACAACATCATGATGCAGCTCAAGAAGCCGGCGGACCACCCGGCGGCGGCCACGCAGCGCCGCACCTTCGGCAAGCCGCCTGGCTACCTGACCCGCATCAAGGAGGAGATCGAGCACGAGCGCGAGTACATCCGGCAGCTGCAGCACCCGCCCCGCGGCGAGGGCCTCATGTGCGCGATGCCGCCCGACGAGAAGCAGGAGCTGCTCGCCCGCCTGAAGGAGAAGTGGGTCGACACGCACAAGCAGTACCTGAGCTAGACCTTCTCCCTCGACACCGTGTCGAAGGTCCACCGAAAGGAAGCCATCGAGGCGCAGCTCGAACAGCTTGAGAAAGCCATCGCGAAGCTGTCGAAGAAGATTCTCTACGTGTACGACGACACAACAACATGTACTAGTTAAGCACCGCAGGATTGCCATTCTGCAACGAAAAACGTCAATTCGCGGGCTTCTGTTTCGCTCTGTTGACGCGAGCCTATCGCGGGTGCTGCCCTGAAAACGCAAAGCCGTGGTTGTTTGCCCGCGGCGAGGGGCGCATCCGCCCGACGAGAAGCAGAAGTTGCTCGCCTGCAGTACCTGAGCCAGACCTTCTCCCTGGACACCGTTTCGAACAGTCCTGCACAGCGGCGACAGGGCCAGCAGGACTGGCGACGGGGGGCGAACCTTGGGCCAAAGGCCGTCTCTTCATCTCGAGAGCCGGAACAAAGTGTCAATTCGGCAACAACCCGGCAACAAAGCACCTTCAGCTCACCGTCACTTCGTCCGTGGGAGTTCGATGGTTTTTTCTTTCTCTCTTCCTTGGTTGGAACATTTCCGGAACATGAGAAACCTGAACAAACCCAACCAAAAAAGTGCTGTATGTATGACCCACTGGATCTGGAAACAAGTGAATTCAAATGTTTGGTGATACGACAGAGCATGTGAATTGCATTTCTTTACCTTGCATCAAATAGGTGTCACGGAAAGTTATGGCAGCCGCTGCTTAACAAGCAATGTGAGGAAACTGAACCACCCGAATAGGACCCTCGGATCATGATCAAATGCCGCGTCCAGAATCTGGGTTCAGGGTAGTGCGGTCAACGAAAGCCTCTAGTTCTCTGTTCTTCTTTTCCTCCCTACTCTCGCGCGGTGTACGGAGCTCCCCCCTTTTTTCTATTATTTTTCCCCGTTCCATTTTTGTTCGCTACGTTGTGTCTGTTTGAAAATGGCCCGCCTCCTGGCGGCGACGAGATGTCGCCTTCTCTTCCTTTCGCTCCGCTCGGGTCAATTCCTTTGAGTTCCAGCCTTGCGAATGTGTGTCGTGTGGTTGTACCGTCTTCCTTCAGAAAACTTGGCCCACATCAAGGCTTCCAAAGGTGAGTCACATTCCAGGTGAGACACTTTTGATCACAGGTGGGCTGCTGCTGTACGACAAGTGGCGGTGCTTCAGCGACTTCGTTTCTGCACAGATTGTGTGTCGTCTATTCGGTTGACAAGCAGCACGTGCCGTGCAAGTTGCCAATTGAAAGTGTCTTGGTCGTCGGAGCTGGCGTTTGATCGCAAGTGGGTTACTGAAACGCGACAGGTCGGGGATTTCCTTGAAGTTTCAGCCTTGCGAATGTACCCCCATACTCTTTGACTTCTCGTTCGGGGAGTGCCGTGGGAGCAAAAGTGACCTCCCTCGATCCTGAGACGGCGTCGCTTACAGCAGTGGACGACGACGGTGTCTGATCATCTTCGTCTGCATTGATCAAGAACGAGAAGACATTCTTGCCGAGTGGTTTCGTCTTCTTACGATTCAAGAATTTCACCTCTGACGTAAGAGTAGCTAATTGACAGGATGGGTGACGCCGCCTCCCCAAGCCAGTTAGGGGAAGGACGTGATGCGGCTGCTTCGGCAGTGACCTTGGTGGAGGAAAACCACGCGCACACGCCGGGGGGGAAACGTGTTTTCTCAATTACAAACAGAGGTGCGTGCCACCAGGGGTTTGAGGCAGTCGGCCAGGCCACATCCTCGCATAACCAAAAGCATGCATAGTTGTTCTCTTACCAGACTGCACAACGTGCAAAAGCCACGATGGGTAGGGGTCACCCTGACGCAGTGTTGTCTGCGTCTGCGCGTCTGCGTCTGCAGGGTTTTAAGCAAACGCAGGCACAGACGGGTCTGCTGGTCGAACTCCAACTGACAGTAAGCCGTCTGCGTTTCGACGATCGTCTGCTGACGCGTCTGCAGGCAACGCTGCCCTAGTGCGGTCCTCCCACCCTGGAGCTATTGAGAAATTCAACCCTCCGGCCTCGAAGATGACCTCCAAAGCACACGCTAGTCGTCGGACAAACATACCGCGGCGCGGGATAGGTGGTATAGCTCCACTGCGAACCAGAAACCCGCTCAACTTTCAGGACACGCAGAGAACTGCACCCCTGTACCCGTCGTCGGGGGGTGGAGGGAGAACCAACTGTGCAATGTTCAGTTTCCCTTGGGTAACTAAGTTACCCTTCATGTCCTGGCTGAACGACCCGAGAGACGACGTCGATACGCGCAACCGAAAGCAGGGCTACGTGTTCTTCGCGGTCACCAGCAGCCTCTGCGCGTCATCGGGGCTGATCGCCAACCTTCTGCAACCGGAGTTCCCGTTTCTGGCCACGGTCGGCGTGCTTTACCCGCTGGCCTGCATGGGGCTTCTCGGGCACACCGCCTGGACCAAGCGGGTCACCACTGTGAACGTGTCTCTGCTGCTTGTCTTCGCGTTTGCGACAGTTTTGGTGGCGGATCTCGAACAAGCGGCCTTGAAGCACTGGCGCTTGTGGCCGTGCTTCGTCCTCCTCGCTCACGTCGGGGTGTTCTGCCGATTGCCGGTCGCGGTCAGTGCGTGGCTCGTTGGTTGCTCGGTGGTGTGGATTACGCTGATGACTGCGGAGGACATCATCCGGTTCGGAGCTTACCCCCTGCACCAGCGCCCTTCTGTCTGCTCCTGCGCAAATCCGCCTTGCCCGGTGTCGCCGGTGATGGGTGTGTATTCCTGGGGTGTGTCGGCTTTTGTGCTCATGATCAATTTTGCGTTCACACAGTACTTCACTTCGACTATGAACCGCGAGCGGGCGAGCTTGAGGCGCTCGATTGATGCCGCGAAGCGGGTGTCGCAGCTCTTGGTTGAGTTCAGGCTGAGTGAGGCGGAGAGCGTGCTCTCCAGCGACGCCGTCGAATCGGTGTCGGAAGAGTTCGTCCTCGCGCTGCAGAGCCTGCTCGAAAACTTGACGAACTACCGCCGCTTCCTGCCGCAGTCGTGCCTGCCGACGCTCGCGGAGGCGAGCGTGTCCGACAGCAGCGAAAGCAGCGAAGTCAGCTCCTCGAACTTGACCCAGTGTACCAGCGCCCGGGCGCGCAATACTCTACCCGAACCCGGGGCTGGCACACACCTCGTACGACGGGCAGTCACCATTTGCATGCTTAACTTGAACACGTTCATGAAGGGACTCTCGTTTATCCGCAGGTCGAGTGACCGGGGGTTCACCGACAAGTTCCAGGCGTACTTCACCGTCGCGCTCGGCACGGTGCAGAGGACGAAGGGTGTCGTCGACCACTTCATGGGCGACCACATCTCGAGCTCTTGGAACGCGTCGCACCCCTGCTCGAGCCACTGCCGGCAGGCGGTCGCCGCGACAAGCGCCATCCACGCGGCCCTGCAGCAGGACGACGTGGTCTCCCACAGCGGGGTCAGCACGAGCGACGCGCTCTGCGGCAACATGGGCACCGACGTTTCGATGTGCTTCCACATCATCGGCGCCGCGTATCCGTTGTCGAGCACGCTGACCGACGTCGCAAAGGCTTGGTCCGTCGGAGTTCTCGCGGACTCGAACATCATAAAAAGCGTCAAATCCTTTTTCGAGGTGCAAGCGCATTTTGAACACGTGGTTTACCACAAAAACAAGGTTTACGAGCCTTTAGTCCTGTGGGAAGTCCTTCGGCCAATCGAAGACGAGGGCAAAGAGTGGATGTACGTGGTGCAAACCGACGTCATCCGAGAAGGCGAGATCGCCGACGCGCTCATTGTCGCGTACCTTCTGCAAACAAACGACCTGCGCCTGCAGCTGGACTCCGCGAGGAAGCAGCTGCCGGATCAAGTGACCCACCGACTGGCGAGCGTCGTGGAGCGCATCGACGGCGCCAAGGTGAGACCCCAGCCCGTGGTTGTGCCCCCGATAATCCGCAGGACCGACTTCGATCTTTCCGAAGGGCCGCCGCCGAAGGATTAGTCCGGCGAGCGCCATCCACGCGGCCCTGCAGCAGGACGACGTGGTCTGGTCAGGACGAGCGACGCGCTCTGCGGCAACATGGGCACCGACGTTTCGATGTGCTTCCACATCATCGGCGCCGCGTATCCGTTGTCGAGCACGCTGACCGACGTCGCAAAGGCTGGTTCTCACGGACTCGAACATCATAAAAAGCGTCACGTCCTTTTCACGGTGCACTTTCGAACACGTGGTTTACCGCAAGAACGCGGGTTGCGAGCCTTTAGTCCTGCGGGAAGTCCTTCGGCCGATAGTAGACGAGGGCAAAGAGCGGATGTACGAGACCCCAGCCCGTGGTTGTGCCCCCGATAATCCGCCGGACCGACTTCGATCTTTCCGAACGACCGCCGCCGAAGGCTTAGTCGAGCGAAGCCCGCGCTAAGTTTGGTTAGAATGCAAAGAGTTTGTGGCGATAATCAGCACACCGTGCTAAGAGCTATGGTTGTGCCCTGGGTCCGGACAAGGCTCGCACTTGAAGCGAGGCCAAAGGGGGGTTCAGGCCATGCTTTCACACCGAGATCGTACTGATTTCTTCCAGGCCTTCTTGCATGTTGTGCCCGCAATGAAGTGTCAGCTTGGAACTGTTACGAACAAGAGGAATCCAACTGGTAAGCATTTCGCTTCATCACAGCGGTGGCGAGTGGAATGTGACTTCTGCCCAGTGCCCTGAATGTCAACGCTGAGAGATCAGATCAAGCGCGGGTACACCGGAGACTATTTTTCTTGAGTGGGATAAACACGCAGTCTTTTTCTCTCCGAGGTTTTGTTGTCGCAAACGAATCCCCGTGTGCAGCGGGCGGTGCCCACGGCACGGCACCAAGCATCCATGCGAAGCATCAAGCTCGTGTAACAGCCAGCGCACAAAGTGGATTCTATATAGCTGGATTACGACAAAGTGGATTATAATCCACTTTGTCGCCAATCCACTTTGTCGCCTAATCCACTTTGTCGCCCCGTATGGAGCATTTGTGGGGGGCCCCAAGGGGGTCCTTTGGGTACCTCAGGGGCCTTCCGGAGGGGTCAGGGAGCTATATGTGCGAATACCGAATCCTTGTCGTCGTCAACACGGTAACCAACACTGCCATCTCGTTCACTTGCAAGTTGCTTCCGTATCTGAACATTATCATTGGCATCACTCTTCATCGCCTGATCAGCGGAATTGGAATGCTGGAATGGACGTGCGGACAAGTGCTGGAAGCAAAGGGTGGCAAACCCGAAAATGACTCCGAGAAAGAAATGGGGAAATCTTTTGAAAGGGCCCCCCCAACACAATTTGTGTTGTGCCGCGACGAAGTTGGACGAGAGGCGCAAAAATTGTGATGTCGTTTCGCGGTTAAAAGACGAACCTAAACTCACTTTTGATGGTTTCAATGGACTCAGACAGCTCAAAATAGTCACTTTCCCTGTGGGAACTTTTTGTGAAAGGGTCCCCCTATACAATTCATGCCAGTTGCCAGAAGCGACAAAGGGGATTATCAAAAGGGACAAAAGTGGATTGTTACTATAATCCACTAATAATCCACTTTGTCGCGACAGAGTGGATTATAATCCAGTTTGTCGCGACAAAGTGGATTATGAATCCGCTTTGTCGTATTCCAGTAATATAGAATCCGTTTTGTCGTTAACGTTATCGTTGACCCTTATGTTAATAGCGCGTGACTGAACATGTGGTGGCATGCATTTCAACTGATTATCATGTGAGTAGGCTATTGAAGCGTGGATGATACCTCTTGCGCTGCTCCCCAGGTTCCTGGCTCATGCAAAGCACCGCCGCCCGGGTTACGGGGTTGCGGCATCCGGCGTCGACTGTATTGGCATGTGATCACGTGTGTGAAGAAGGTATATCACCGGGTGGCTGATGCAGACTGTCGCCACAGATTATTTGTATTCCAACTTCCAACTCACTCCCGTCTCCCCCCTCTCTCATCCTTTTGTTTGCGTTCCGTGTGATTGTAGTGCAGTCATGCCGACCTCCATGGCGACCGTCCTCGAAGATGAACCGGCGCCCTTTTGTGGGGTCTGATGAATTATCACCAGTGCGCTTTATGCACCGTGTCGGCTTTTAGGTCGACTATCGGCCATGGCGACCGTCCTCGAAGATGAACCGGCGCCCTTTTGTGGGGTCTGGTGAATTATCACCAGTGAGCATTATGCACCGTGTCGGCTTTTAGGTCGACTATCGGCGTTGTGCTCAACAGGCCAATTGTCGCTTGTCTTTTTCGCAGCACACGCACTGATTACTTCTACCTAACCAAGAGACCGCTTGCCGCAAGAAACAGTCCAGACGAAGGAAAGAGGAAGCTATTAGTAGTGCAGTCATGCCGACCTCCATGGCGACCGTCCTCGAAGATGAACCGGCGCCCTTTTGTGGGGTCTGGTGAATTATCACCAGTGAGCATTATGCACCGTGTCGGCTTTTAGGTCGACTATCGGCGTTGTGCTCAACAGGCCAATTGTCGCTTGTCTTTTTCGCAGCACACGCACTGATTACTTCTACCTAACCAAGAGACCGCTTGCCGCAAGAAACAGTCCAGACGAAGGAAAGAGGAAGCTATTAGTAGTGCAGTCATGCCGACCTCCATGGCGACCGTCCTCGAAGATGAACCGGCGCCCTTTTGTGGGGTCTCGTGAATTATCACCAGTGAGCATTATGCACCGTGTCGGCTTTTAGGTCGACTATCGGCGTTGTGCTCAACAGGCCAATTGTCGCTTGTCTTTTTCGCAGCACACGCACTGATTACTTCTACCTAACCAAGAGACCGCTTGCCGCAAGAAACAGTCCAAACGAAGGAAAGAGGAAGCTATTCAAGCCGAAGCTTTGCACGAAACTAAGACACCAACCTCTGAACCACAATGAACGCGAAAAAGAGTGGACTTTGCCCACTCAGGCCACCAAAACCTTTTTCGCGCCACATTCACGGCGAGCGCCCCTGTGGGAACGAACCCCTGCTGCCGTTTCCGGCCTTGCTTTCTTCCATGCGCGCTGCTATAGCCGACAGGCATTTCAGGCTTTCCAGCTCTGCAGGCCGCAGGTTGCGTACAAGGTTGCTGTATCTCTCTTTCGTTCTTCTCGGCAGGATACGACGCATCAAGACCTGTGCTCTATGAAGGTGGTAATGGTGCCTTGCAGGCAATCTATTCATCGGGATAAAACACTTATGCGTTTTCTTCTGTTCAAATGAGAAATCTGCTTGAGGCTTTGTTCTGGTGATTGCGGCTGTTGATGAGGAATGCCTGATTGCGTCTCGCCATTTGTACACACACCGCCCGGCGTTGCTACCGATTGGCTGTGGGATATGCTGATAATTGGAATTCGAGTGCCTTCCTGTTGCTACCAAGTCGCAGCGTTTGTTGTGATAAGAGCCGACACGAACTTTCGTTGGGCGGTTATGATCACGATCCGCGATCTTCTTCCGTCGCCGGGCAGGTGCGGGGGGCACAGGGGAAGGGCTGTTTATGAAGCATTATCTGCCCGCAGCAGCTCTCGTGCTGCTAATCAATGTGTTGAGTTGGCTGCTGGTGCTGCCGGACAGCCACCTCCCGCTGGACTCGCAGCGACGTTCCTTGATCGATACTGAGAATCCCGCTTGCCAGCAAGCTGTTCGGGAAGCTTCCGTCAAAGCTGCTTACGACGCTTCCCTGAAAGCTGCTTACGATGCTTCCCTGAAGGCTGCCGAACGAAGGCGATCTTCCGCACGTGCAGCCGATGGCCGCCTGCCCAATGCACAAATCCTCTCAGAGCTCGATGCGGTCAATGCGGAGCGATACCGCGTGAAAAGGGAGCAGCATGCGGCGCCGACGGACGACAGGAAGTCGGTGAACGGCCGCTCAGCCCTCGGAGAGTGGACCTGGCTGGGTACGCACGTCGCTCCAGAGATCCGCAAGGCCGCGGCAACGCCGATCAGCAGGCCCATCATGTCGAAGCACGGCCACACCGTCATCGTGCAAGGCAGTAGTCCAGCGGCTACTTTGGTACACGACGGCTACACGGAGTACCGAACACGTTCGTCCGCCTGCAACACCGCAACGGGCGAGCAGCGAAACCGCTTGTGGAACTGTCAGGAGCAGTTTGGTCATGTGACATACTTGGCAGACAGGGACGAATCAAAGCCTATACCGGCATTCATCACATTCATTCCGGACATGACCAGTACCACGTTAGGCAGCTGGCGGGTGTTGGTCGAAGCGGCTTTGGATGTGGCGAAGCAGACGAACTCGATAGTGGTGATCAACCAGTACAAAGCCGGCGGTCTTCGCGAAGACCACGTCACTGCTTGGAACGACCTATTTGATGACATGCCCGAAGAGCAGCTCGGCCCCCTCGACCCGAGCCTCCGGCAGAGGCACCCCTGCGTGACCGCCTTCGTCGCGCCGCGCGACCTCGTCCTCGACTTCTCCGCGGGCCCGTCTCGCCCTCGCCACTTCCGCGAGCGGTTCACCCGCCTGCACCAGTTCTTGCACGACAACCCCGCGGCGACCCCCGCGTTCTTCCGCCAAATGCTTCTCTTCGCGTTGAGCGGGACCGGCAGCCCCGGGTACCCATCCTGCCGAATCGTGCACTTGACCGACTACCGCCCTGATTTGAAGTCGGAGGCGAGAAAAGTGAGTGTGCCTACTTGTGCGGCAAACGGCGCGCCGGAAAACGCGTTGGTGGATTTGAAGAGATCGGACAGCGTCGTGCACCGGCTGAATTCGATGGGGCAGTGGAGCTACAGGAGGAACTCGCCCCACGTGGGGAAGCTGCTGGTCGTCATCGGGGGCGCCGTGGCGGACGCGGGGCTGCACTTGTTGGAGAGCGGGTTTCCGGTGTGGAAGTACACGGGGCTGTGCTCGGGGCGGACTTTCTACTGCCACGAGAGCTTCGGGTACCTTTCGTACCTGGCCGACGAGGACCCGGCGAAGCCGGTCGCGGACTACGTCGCGTTTCTGCACGGGCACAACAACTCGAGGCGGCACCAGCGGTTCGTGCCCATCGTGGAGCTGGTCAACAGCGCGCGAGCGTGCGCGGAGAAAACAAAGCGCTACTCCGTGCTGTACCCTGTTCCGACCTTCCGCACGGCGGGCGCGGGTGACGCCGACGCCTGGAACAAGCAGTTCGGGAAGTACCGCAAAATCGACCCCCACCCCAGCGAGCTCAGGCACTACTGCTGCGCGCAGTTCGTCGTGCCGCGCCCCGTCATCGACGCGAATCCGAGGGCCCTGTATCTCGACCTCCTGCGGGCCGACTTCAACGAGCAATTCACCGGGGCCAACTTCGAAGTCTTCTACCACTTCCTGTTCCACGAGCCGGTGTCCGTGGACTTCACGGAAGCCGTATGCGAGCCCCCGCTGCCTCCCGCCTTCGACCACCTGTTCGTCGACCCCAATACGGCGAACGCCGTCCCGGGGTCAGCCCTGCGGGCCGACGCGGTCCTCGTCCGCACTCCGCTTGAGCCATCTGCGCAGCCTCGGAACCCGCGTGCCGGCTTCGAAGCGGTGTTCGGCGCCGACTACCCGCCCGTCAGCCCCGCACCCGACGTTGAAGCACGGATGCGGGCAACGGCCCGTCTTTTCCAGTCGAAAGGCCACCCTCTATCGGTACGGCGGCCGCGTGGCGGACGCCACATTGCTTGGAGGACAGAAGTCATGGGGTACCTCTCGTACTTGACGTACGACGTTCCCAGGGCAAGATATGCGGTTTTCGTTCACGGAGACGAAGCGGACCCCGATGCACTGTACAAGGCGGTGGAGGACGCTTGGCGGCGTCTGCAGGCGTCCAACGGGAGCTTCGCATTTGTCGACTACATCGAGCCAGCCGAACAGGCTGCACGCGACGGTCTCCTCGCGAAGTCCGCTGCCGAGCGTCTCAATGCGTTGTGGCACCTGAGGTTCTCAGCTGGGCCGATGTCGGAACGATGCAGAGGCCCCAAGGCGACGGAGTCGCTCGTTTTTTCTGCCGGTAGTGCGCCGTCTGCCGCTGATTGGGGAACAAGGTTCGTGCTGGATACGTCGGCTATTTCCCACGCGTGCATGGTGGCCGCGTTCATAGCGGCGGACTTCGACTACGAAGGCCGTGACGTGGAGCTGTTCGGCTTCTTCTGGAAGTTCTTCGTGACCCACCCGAGAGAGAGACGGGAACGGTTGAAGCGGTAAGGAATAGCGTGCCGGCGAGAGACTGTTCCAGCGCACAAGAGACCCTTTGAGACGAAAACAGAGCGTCTTCGTCAAGAAGCCGCATGTTGCAGAGTCGCGCACTGTTTGCATTCTTCCAGTAGCGAAGTTCAGTGTCTGAGAGTCATGCATTCAGCCATGCAGTCTTTGAGTGTGCACAGCTCCCCCTTGCACCGCGAGCAAGAGGCAGGAGCCAAAAGTCTTCCCGCAGAAGTCAGGTCGGCGAACTTCTTCCCAACGCGTGTCCCTGACACCAGAATCACAGAACATACAGACAACACTCCGCAAGGAGGGGCATTTCCGTATGCGATATGTGTCCCCGCATCATGTTTGCGCCATCAGCGCGAGAAAAAAAGAACTTGTCTTGACTGCGAAATCGCAACACCCCGAAGAGGAGAAACCGGGTCCTCATGACCCGCAGGCCGAGTTTGGGTCCTCTCTTCAGGTAGCCGTTGTGCAGCCAGTCACCCAGCCACCTGACCAGTTTGCCGCCCAGCCAGTCACCTAGCCATCTGACCAGCTCGCCGCCCAGCCAGTCAACAGGTGAAATGTCGCTTGACCTTTTCGCAGCACATGCACTGATTACTTCTACCTAACCAAGAGACTTACCGCAAGAGCTGACTACTTCTACCCAACCAAGAGACCGCTTACCGCAAGAACTGACCATTTCTACCTAACCAAGAGACCGCTTGCCGCAAGAAACAGTCTAGCCGAAGGAAAGAGGAAGCTATTCAAGCCGAAGCTTTGAACGAGAAAGAAGAGTGAACTCGTAAAAGGTCACCAAACCTTTTACGCGCCACATCATGGCAAGCCCCCCTGCGGGAACAGTGTAGCAGCAGACGCCTGATCCCTGCTGCCGTTTCGGCCTCATTTTTTCCCTTGCGCAACGCTAGCCGAGAGGCATTCCAGGCTTTCCAGCTCTGCAAGCTGCAGGTTGTGTACAAGGTTGCTGAATCTCTCACATGGGCGGCCCTGAGGTGATCCCCCTCAGGTGACACCACTGTCTTGTCAGCCATACTTCAGCTCTCTTGCGTTCTTCTCGACAGGATACGCATCAAGACCTGTGCTCCATGAACGGTGGTAATGGTGCTTGCAAGTAATCTCTTCATCTGAATGAAAGCGCTTATGCGTACACCATACGCATTTTCGGGTCGACCACCGATGTTACAGTGAACAATCACGGCGAACGCCTGCTTCAGGCACGCCGGTATGGTACAGCATGTTCCTGCGTCGCGTCTTTTGATTCCGAAAGCGTAGCGGTCAACCCAGCAGCGTGCAGAGCTCAGGTCGGCGTCAGCCGCTCTACCCTACAGGCTTGTGCTCAGTCCACTCACCTGACCAAGGTAGCGTCATTTCAGACCGGCCACTGAGTATTTGGCCTTGTGATGAAGATAGTAGGTCCGGTGTGTCCCCCACGAAGCTCAACACCCCTGCTTCAGACCAACACCGTCTTTCAGCTTAATAAGCATTCTGCTTCAATAAAATACTCTGCGGGGTCGCCCAGCGCTTAGTTCGACGCCATCGATACAACTACAAAATGGGTCATCATTTTTGCCTTCTTACTGAACCCAGATATTTACCTGCGGGGTTCTGGCACATCTTCCCATACGTAACGGGTGTGTAGGAATGAAAGAAGGCGACAAGAAACAACGGAGTGACTGGGAACGCTACCCCGACCAGCACGAAGGCGCTGAGGACCCCGTTTTTATCCGAGACCAGACGTATGCCAAGAGCTCAACCCCACTTTTTAGGGGGTCCGCGGGCAAACCCCGGCAGCACTTTTTTACAGTGTTTTTTCGCGATCAGCATAGGAAGTTTTCCCCCCTGGAAATGACAGGCATGGCAGAGTGAACAGCGCAAGCCTTCAGGGCTGGAGGTCCCCGGTTCAAACCCGGCCGAGGACACTTTTCCGGTCGAAAATGATTTTCGGGGTTGGTTGGTTTTCGGGTCTAATGTGCCCGAGTTTTGCGTTTTTTGCACAGTTTCTCAATATCTCGTCTTCTTGTTGCGTTAGTGGTATGGTCCTTTGACAGAGTGAGCCGATGCCTCTCATCTCACCTTTAAAACACGGCTGAGTCACGCATGCTCTTGACAGACGCTAGCGTCCGACGTTTCGCACGCGCGTCGCAGTCGTTGGGTGGTATTGACAAGGGGTTTCATCGGACACTCGGATGAGCTTCATTACTTCACTGCCGCATGTTCCCCCCTGCCCTGGAAGGTCCGCTTGGCTGCCTTCGAGTTGCGTTTCCGCGTTGGTGTTGTTGCTTCGCTTTTGGACTCATTCTTCGTCTTCGCCGGAGTCATTTGCAAGCAAATGAGTACCACAATATCTCGAGGTTTTTGGGTTCCTTGGGTAATTTGAGTCAGTCTACCAGAACTGAGCGTCGCCCGAACTTTGCTTCATCACATCTTGCTTCGCCAGAACTTAGCTTCGCCCGAAACTTAGCTTTGCTTTGCCCGAACTTAGCTAAGGTTAGCTTCACCCGAACTTTAACTGCTGCCTCTGGTCTCGCTGGGCGCCGGTCTTTACCGGTGCACATTGATTACTGAACGGTCAAATTTAGTGATGTTTTGGCAGGGTGAATGTTTGACCCGTCACTAATAAACTCATTTACGGTACTGATAATTGGCATTCGAGTGCCTTCCTGTTTGCTACCATTCTTGCTTCTTGTGATAGGCAGTCGTCGTTGGAAAGAGCCGACACGAAGTTTTGTTGAGCGGTTTTGATTACGATCCGTTGTCGGGCAGGTGCCCAGGAAAGGGCTGGGTGTTTATGAAGCGGTATCTGCTCGCAGTAGTTCTCGTGCTGCTGATCAATGTGTTGAGTTGGCTGCTGCTGCCAGACAGCCGCCTCCCGCTGGACTCAAAGCAGGAAGAACAGCAGCATCCCGCTTGCCTGCATGCTGAACCGCAGCATCCCGCTTGTCTGCATGTTGTTCAGGAACCTTCCTTGAAAGCTGCCGAGCCAAGGCGATCTTCCGTACGTGCACCTGAAGGCCGCCTGCCCAATGCACAAATCCTCTCAGAGCTCGATGCGGTCAATGCGGAGCGATACCGCGTGAAAAGGGAGCAGCACGCGTCGCCAACGGACGACAGGAAGTCGGTGAACGGCCGCTCAGCCCTCGGAGAGTGGACCTGGCTGGGTACGCACGTCGCTCCAGAGATCCGCAAGGCCGCGGCAACGCCGATCAGCAGGCCCATCATGTCGAAGCACGGCCACACCGTCATCGTGCAAGGCAGTAGTCCAGCGGCTACTTTGGTACACGACGGCTACACGGAGTACCGAACACGTTCGTCCGCCTGCAACACCGCAACGGGCGAGCAGCGAAACCGCTTGTGGAACTGTCAGGAGCAGTTTGGTCATGTGACATACTTGGCAGACAGGGACGAATCAAAGCCTATACCGGCATTCATCACATTCATTCCGGACATGACCAGTACCACGTTAGGCAGCTGGCGGGTGTTGGTCGAAGCGGCTTTGGATGTGGCGAAGCAGACGAACTCGATAGTGGTGATCAACCAGTACAAAGCCGGCGGTCTTCGCGAAGACCACGTCACTGCTTGGAACGACCTATTTGATGACATGCCCGAAGAGCAGCTCGGCCCCCTCGACCCGAGCCTCCGGCAGAGGCACCCCTGCGTGACCGCCTTCGTCGCGCCGCGCGACCTCGTCCTCGACTTCTCCGCGGGCCCGTCTCGCCCCCGCCACTTCCGCGAGCGGTTCACCCGCCTGCACCAGTTCTTGCACGACAACCCCGCGGCGACCCCCGCGTTCTTCCGCCAGATGCTTCTCTTCGCGTTGAACGGTACCAGCAGCCCCGGGTACCCATCCCGCCGCATTGTGCACTTGACCGACCACCGCCCTGATTTGAACTCGGTGGCCAGAAGCGTGAATGTGCCTACTTGCGCGGCAAACGGCGCGCCGAAAAACGCGTTGGTGGATTTGAAGAGATCGTACAGCGTCGTGCACCGGCTGAATTCGATGGGGCAGTGGAGCTACAGGAGGAACTCGCCCCACGTGGGGAAGCTGCTGGTCGTCATCGGGGGCGCCGTGGCGGACGCGGGGCTGCACTTGGTGGAGAGCGGGTTTCCGGTGTGGAAGTACACGGGGCTGTGCTCGGGGCAGGAATTCTACTGCCACGAGAGCTTCGGGTACCTTTCGTACCTGGCCGACGAGGACCCGGCGAAGCCGGTCGCGGACTACGTCGCGTTTCTGCACGGGCACAACAACTCGAGGCGGCACCAGCGGTTCGTGCCCATCGTTGAGCTGGTCAACAGCGCGCGAGCGTGCGCGGAGAAAACAAAGCGCTACTCCGTGCTGTACCCTGTTCCGACCTTCCGCACGGCGGGCGCGGGCGACGCCGACGCCTGGAACAACCTGTTTGGGAAGTACCGCAAAATCGACCCCCACCCCAGCGAGCTCAGGCACTACTGCTGCGCGCAGTTCGTCGTGCCGCGCCCCGTCATCGACGCGAATCCGAGGGCCCTGTATCTCGACCTCCTGCGGGCCGACTTCAACGAGCAATTCACCGGGGCCAACTTCGAAGTCTTCTACCACTTCCTGTTCCACGAGCCGGTGTCCGTGGACTTCACGGAAGCCGTATGCGAGCCCCCGCTGCCTCCCGCCTTCGACCACCTGTTCGTCGACCCCAATACGGCGAACGCCGTCCCGGGGTCAGCCCTGCGGGCCGACGCGGTCCTCGTCCGCACTCCGCTTGAGCCATCTGCGCAGCCTCGGAACCCGCGTGCCGGCTTCGAAGCGGTGTTCGGCGCCGACTACCCGCCCGTCAGCCCCGCACCCGACGTTGAAGCACGGATGCGGGCAACGGCCCGTCTTTTCCAGTCGAAAGGCCACCCTCTATCGGTACGGCGGCCGCGTGGCGGACGCCACATTGCTTGGAGGACAGAAGTCATGGGGTACCTCTCGTACTTGACGTACGACGTTCCCAGGGCAAGATATGCGGTTTTCGTTCACGGAGACGAAGCGGACCCCGATGCACTGTACAAGGCGGTGGAGGACGCTTGGCGGCGTCTGCAGGCGTCCAACGGGAGCTTCGCATTTGTCGACTACATCGAGCCAGCCGAACAGGCTGCACGCGACGGTCTCCTCGCGAAGTCCGCTGCCGAGCGTCTCAATGCGTTGTGGCACCTGAGGTTCTCAGCTGGGCCGATGTCGGAACGATGCAGAGGCCCCAAGGCGACGGAGTCGCTCGTTTTTTCTGCCGGTAGTGCGCCGTCTGCCGCTGATTGGGGAACAAGGTTCGTGCTGGATACGTCGGCTATTTCCCACGCGTGCATGGTGGCCGCGTTCATAGCGGCGGACTTCGACTACGAAGGCCGTGACGTGGAGCTGTTCGGCTTCTTCTGGAAGTTCTTCGTGACCCACCCGAGAGAGAGACGGGAACGGTTGAAGCGGTAACGAATAGCGGCGAGAGACTGTTCCAGCGCACAAAAGACCCTTCGAGACGAAAACGGAGCGCCCGAGAGATGAATGAGACCCTTTCAGTAGACGCTGTCGAACGCCTCAATGCGTTGGCGCCAGAGATTCTCAGCTGGACCGATATCGGATCGGTGCACAGGCCCCAAGACCACGCAGACGCCTGTTTTTGCTGCAGGTAGTAAGCCGTCTGTCGAGGGTTGCTTCGTCCGCGGCGCGGGCGGCTCGCGCGATCTGCTCCCGCTCACGCACAGGTCGGCGTCGCGCTGCTGGCGGAGGACCGGGTCGTGCTTGCAGCGGAGCGCTTCGAAGAAGTGCCGCACCAGCGACCGCAGAGCCGGGACCGCCTCGTCGGTGGCTGGCAGGCGGAGGGACTCGACGGTCACTCAGCGCTGCATCTAGCTTACGCTGGACTCTGACAAATGAGACGCAGAAAGCGTCTTTTCCATCGTCGCATTTTTATCGCTGAGAGAAAAGAAAGCGGCTTGATTCTTAGTCGTCCGCAGCAGACTTTTTTGGTTACTGTGCCCGGGTATACCGGGTACCATACTGGGTATACCGGGTATACCCAGATAGGAAAAACCCAGAGGAGTTCCTCAAAAAAAAAAAAAGGAAGCTTACCCACAAGACCTACCACATCTGAAGCGTCTCCTCGCGGACTTTGCGACTAAACGATGGACATGATTTGCTGATTTGTTCAATGTCCACCGTCGCGGCAAAGGATTCATAACATTGAGGTGTGCTGATGACTGGCAGGAGTACAGTGATATCCCCGGTGAGATTATCAGGATTTCTAGTGCACCACCACCTTTGGGCTGGACACACTGCAGTGGCATCTACTACTATCCAGCTAATGCACTGCACGCAGCATCGTGAAAATATTCCTTCCGGCATATCAAAGGTTAGCGGCGGTGGGATAGAAGCTGGAGTCAAAGCTAGAGTGAAAAAGCGGGTGTGGTGCGGATTCACACGCATTTTGGTGGCAACCCCAAGAGGACTTTTTCTGACTTAGGCTTCCTCCGGCATTTCGGAGTTAAGCGGGAGCACTGCTCAGAAGAATATGGTACGATGCCAAAAGGGGGGGGGGGGGGGGGGTTTGGGCAGATGTTTTCTGGCATAGTAAGATACTGGGCAAGTGGGGTATAGGACCCACACCCCCCCAAAAACCATGTTTGCGAGCCGATTTCGAGCTCAAATGCTCTCGGCGAGCCTTCTTTTGAGCACAAAACGCTGTTTTTCTGGATTTCGATGTCCCTTGATTGATTCTGATGAAGGAAGGAAAAGAGCAGCGGAATACCATCGAGTTGGCTACCGCTTCGTGCCGCGACTTGCTGACTTTGCTACAGGTTTCCTGCCAGTGGTTCTTGCTCTCTTAGCCTCTTTTTGGTCTTTCGCAGCCAGCTCGTCGAAAACCTGTTTCTTCTTGAGCCGCTTTTTATGGAGCCTTCCTTTCAGACCTTCGCTTGAGCTAGATGACGAGCACTCACTCCTGCTACTCAGTACGTCACACTCACTATCTGAGTTGCACAGCGGCAGCTTGTCCGAGACCTTTGGCGTGAACGTGAAGGCCACAGGGCGGGTTTTCGCTCGAAGTTTGCACCCCGGTTCACCACTGAAGTCATGAACTGTCACATTGCCAAGGCTGTCTTTCTCATATGACCCGATGACCATGACGTTCCCTATCTTTCTGACGTTGAAAGTGGCGGTTTGTGAACGGATACGAACTTGAACTGCCGCTGTGCAAGCAATCCTTTCTATCACTCCTTTGACATCGTTCAACGTTTGCACGGCGTTCTTGCGGGATGCCATGTCGAGTGCCCGGCTAACAGAGCCGAAGTGCTGGTCACGGTCGTTCTTGCCGTGCCCGCCCTCAAAGAAGTTTATCGAAGCCGTCGATTTTTCTTCGAGAAGGCGACTGATGAAGAGGAGGCTTCGGAAATGCCTACCAGAATCACACCAGTAAACACACTTTTTGTCTTCCGGAAAGAATTCCTTTGCCCGCTCCAGAGCACGCACTGCGGCAAACGAGCACTGATTGTGCGTGCGCATCAGTATGTCAATGTGCTGGCGTTTGGTCGAATCACCAGTTGTCCAATGCAAGCCAAACCCAAGGAGAGAGAAGGCCCCCTGGTTGTAAAAAAGCTGACCAGGCTCTTCTGGCAGCATCGGCAACTTTCCCTTCTGCTTAAAGTCGAATGTCACCACGACACAGCCGGGTGGTGGGTTCTTGAGGTGAGCATTGTAAGCTGCCCTCTGTCGTGCCGCAGATTCCTGATGAAGCTGGACTTCCATGAGCTGGTGCAACATAACTGCTAAACTGCTCTTGACTTGGGGGGGAATAGTAGGTTCGTCCAAAGCGCCGAACAGAAAAAAGGGGCTCGCGTCTGATCGCCAGTACTGCGAAGTGAGCCACTTCTTGTTACTGGCAATGTACTCACGAAGGCGATTGTTAATCATGTTCCCTTCTGCACAGGTGTCACACACATCGGTCCGTCGAGAAAGGTGCTGGAACTGGGCTCCACGTAGCCGGCGGTACGTGGTGTACGACACCTTTTGATTCAGGTCGCTTTCTTCGTACACCAGCTGGAAGGGTACGAGAACGTTCTGTGCGACAACCGTCTCGTCTGCGGTGCAAAGCTTTTTGATGACACGTGACGTTGGTGTCGATGCCTGCTCGTGATCGTCGAATGCCTGCTGCCTCATTTCCGGGGTCACCTTTGTTGGTCGCCCGCCTCTTGCCACCTCTTCCCCGTTCTGTCTGTTGGCCCACAGCTTGTCCCCAACTTTCATGCCCACTACCGCGTACCGCTGCCTCACCCATCCCAAACCCTGCACGATCTTGCGCCGTGTCAGCTCGTGCGTGATGCTGTTGAACGTTTCAGGAAATGAACCGGATAACTCACGCCAGATTCGGGCCTTCTCAGTCTCTGTACACAGAGATACAACGAACCCGATCGGGTCAGCTCCTGCGACCTTCTCCAGAAAGGCTCTCGTCACTTTGAAGCGTCTCTTCATGGTGCCCGATGACTTATCGTACTTCGTATACGCGTCTTGCCTCGCGAATTCTTCAACCGATGTTTCGACAAAACGCATTCCCGAGTCGCGCATTTTAAGATTTTGTTCAGTTCCTTTGGTGGGTGGGTGCTGTATCAAAGTCATTGTACAGGCGTTACCCTACCTGGGGCCTCGAAATCCAGAAAAACAGCGTTTTGTGCTCAAAAGAAGGCTCGCCGAGAGCATTTGAGCTCGAAATCGGCTCGCAAACATGGTTTTTGGGGGGCCGTAGGTCCTATACCCCACTTGTCCAGTATCTTACTGTGCCAGAAAACATCTGCCCAAACCCCCCCCCCCCCCCCCCTTTTGGCATCGTACCATATAAAAAAATTGTTTTTGCGCGCGATATGTCTTGCCTGGCATTCTGCTTGTTGGCCACGTGGCTCCTCGGCGCATGCACCTGGAACGTGCAGGCGGGGCAAGTCCGAAGGAGCACTCTGCGAAGCGGACGCGGATTGCCTCGGGTATTGCAGAAGCTCAGGTGCTGGGACGGAAGCACTGGTGACTTGTGCGGTTCGAATTCCGATTGCCAGTCTGGGAACTGCAGACGAAAATGTGCGATCTGCGTGAAGAAGTGCGCCTGAGACACAAATGCCACTTCCGCGCATGGCAGGTCGCTACTGCGTGCGCGAAACGGTGTTCGACTCTATGCTGGCAACTCTCTGTGCGTAAGCAGCGGTTGCTTTTCTACAGTGATGTGGTCTATACGGTACAAACCCCGAAAACCGAAGAGGGGTCTGACGTTTTTCATTTAAAATACCCACAAAATCGCATTTGGGACATCATAAAAGGCTCTCCGGAGGCTTCTGAGGGCGTATTTGAACGCAGAATGATGTTTTAGGAAGGGAATGGGGCCTCAGTACCCGTCAGACCCTGGTGAACTATGCGGGGATTCTTCCGCCCAAACCCCCCCCCCCCCCTTTTGGCATCGTACCATATGCTAATGCTGCAGGGATCCGTGGAGCGAAAAGATGTCAGGTGGTCATCCGCTGGAGGGCCTTTCTGACATTCCGTTTTTCAAGCTTTCGCTCCTTTCCACCCCAATTCTCGTACTGTGCTTGTGACCCCGGTCATGGAACGACGCTGGTCCTGGACAAATGTCGTAAGGACGCCATTCTCTTGATATATCTCGCTGCTGTGACCTCCCCACTAACCTTTCCTCTCGTGCACTGCACTCGAACGCGGACGCTGAGTCAGGTTCACCTCTCTCCCGCCTCCGCACGGTGTGTTTCCGAAGAAAATCATACAGTTTATTTCGCTCCTCGCTTCTCTCGTTGCGTCCACATATTTTGGCACTGCGTACCCCCCCAGGCGTGGGGTTTGTGATCGCGGATGGACTACAGATAGCCTGGTGCTCTGCATCTTGTTCAGGCCCATACTATTGGTTCCCGGGCCTATATTTCACGGATCTCTTCATCGGAGCTGAAAGCGAGCAAAATTTCGTCGAAAAAAGTGCTGTGTCGACCAGCGAAGAAATTTCACCAACAAGAATCGATTTCCGCCGTTCCCAATGAAAACCTACCACCAGGTTTTCCGCGCCCGGTGCTCTGTATCTCGCAAGGTACCACGAACCACGCGCTTACTCAGGCCCCCGAGCCTATTTTCCACGGATCTCTTCATCGGAGCTGAAAGCGAGCAAAAAGTCGTCGAAAAAGGTCTGCTACGTGAACGTGTTACCAACCAGGGGATCGATTCCTCTCGTTCCCAACGGTAACCTGGTAGTTTCCCCGCCCGGTGCTCTGCACCTGTGAGGACCCACGAACCACGCACATTTTTGGTCTTCGGGTCCATTTTTCACGGATCTCTCCATCGGAGCTGAAAGCGAGCAAAAAATCATCGAAAAAGGTCTGCTACGTGGACCAGCGGGAAAATGTTACCAACCAGGGGATCGATTCCTGTAGTAGGCAGTTTCTTCCCCATGGTGGCTTCCCCGCCCGGTGTCCTGCAGTATGCAAATACCCACGAACCAAGCCCGTAGTTTTTGGTCCTCAGGTCTATTTTGCGCCGTTCTCTTCATCGGAGCTGATCTCGAGCAAAAATTCGTCAAAAAAGGTGGGCCATTATGAACACAAGTTTCCCGAATTTGCACTCGTGCCCCGAATGCCAATTATCAGTATATCGCACACAAGACGTAATCACGGATATTTGGCGTGCCTTCCCGTTTGCTACCATTCGCAGCGCTTCTTGTGATAGGCAGTCGGCGTTAGAAAGAGCCGACACGAACTTTTGTTGAGCGGTTTTGATCAGGCAGGTGCACAGAGAAAGGGCTGGGTGTTTATGAAGCGGTATCTGCTCGCAGCAGTTCTCGTGCTGCTGATCAATGTGTTGAGTTGGCAGCTGCTGCTGCCGGACAGCCGCCTCCCGTTGGCCTCAAGGCAGGAAGAACCGCAGCATCCCGCTTGCCTGCAAGCTGTTCAGGAAGCTTCCTCGAAAGCTGCTCAGGAAGCTTCCCTGACAGCTGCTTTCGAGGCTTCCCTGAAAGCTGTCCAGGAAGCTTCGCTGAAAGCTGTCCAAGAAGCTTCCCTGAGAGCTGTCCAGGAAGCTTCGCTGAAAGCTGCTCAGGAAGCTCCCCCGAAGGGTGGCCAGCAAGCTCCCCTGAAAGCTGCCCAGGAGGCTTCCCTGAAAGCTGCTTTCGAAGCTTCCCTCAAAGCTGTCCAGGAAGCTTTGCTGAAAGCTGTCCAAGAAGTTTCCCTGAGAGCTGTCCAGGAAGCTTCGCTGAAAGCTGCTCAGGAAGCTCCCCCGAAGGGTGGCCAGCAAGCTCCCCTGAAAGCTGCCCAGGAAGCTTCCCTGAAAGCTGCCGAGGAAGCTTCCTTGAAAGCTGCCGAGCCAAAACGATCTTCTGTACGTGCACCTGAAGGCCGTCTGCCCAATGCACAAATCCTCTCAGAGCTCGATGCGGTCAATGCGGAGCGATACCGCGTGAAAAGGGAGCAGCACGCGTCGCCAACGGACGACAGGAAGTCGGTGAACGGCCGCTCAGCCCTCGGAGAGTGGACCTGGCTGGGTGCGCACGTCGCTCCAGAGATCCGCAAGGCCGCGGCAACGCCGATCAGCAGGCCCATCATGTCGAAGCACGGCCACACCGTCATCGTGCAAGGCAGTAGTCCAGCGGCTACTTTGGTACACGACGGCTACACGGAGTACCGAACACGTTCGTCCGCCTGCAACACCGCAACGGGCGAGCAGCGAAACCGCTTGTGGAACTGTCAGGAGCAGTTTGGTCATGTGACATACTTGGTAGACAGGGACGAATCAAAGCCTATACCGGCATTCATCACATTCATTCCGGACATGACCAGTACCACGTTAGGCAGCTGGCGGGTGTTGGTCGAAGCGGCTTTGGATGTGGCGAAGCAGACGAACTCGATAGTGGTGATCAACCAGTACAAAGCCGGCGGTCTTCGCGAAGACCACGTCACTGCTTGGAACGACCTATTTGATGACATGCCCGAAGAGCAGCTCGGCCCCCTCGACCCGAGCCTCCGGCAGAGGCACCCCTGCGTGACCGCCTTCGTCGCGCCGCGCGACCTCGTCCTCGACTTCTCCGCGGGCCCGTCTCGCCCCCGCCACTTCCGCGAGCGGTTCACCCGCCTGCACCAGTTCTTGCACGACAACCCCGCGGCGACCCCCGCGTTCTTCCGCCAGATGCTTCTCTTCGCGTTGAACGGTACCAGCAGCCCCGGGTACCCATCCCGCCGCATTGTGCACTTGACCGACCACCGCCCTGATTTGAACTCGGTGGCCAGAAGCGTGAATGTGCCCACTTGCGCGGCAAACGGCGCGCCGGAAAACGCGTTGGTGGATTTGAAGAGATCGGACAGCGTCGTGCACCGGCTGAATTCGATGGGGCAGTGGAGCTACAGGAGGAACTCGCCCCACGTGGGGAAGCTGCTGGTCGTCATCGGGGGCGCCGTGGCGGACGCGGGGCTGCACTTGGTGGAGAGCGGGTTTCTGGTGTGGAAGTACACGGGGCTGTGCTCGGGGCAGATATTCTACTGCCACGAGAGCTTCGGGTACCTTTCGTACCTGGCCGACGAGGACCCGGCGAAGCCGGTCGCGGACTACGTCGCGTTTCTGCACGGGCACAACAACTCGAGGCGGCACCAGCGGTTCGTGCCCATCGTGGAGCTGGTCAACAGCGCGCGAGCGTGCGCGGAGAAAACAAAGCGCTACTCCGTGCTGTACCCTGTTCCGACCTTCCGCACGGCGGGCGCGGGTGACGCCGACGCCTGGAACAAGCAGTTCGGGAAGTACCGCAAAATCGACCCCCACCCCAGCGAGCTCAGGCACTACTGCTGCGCGCAGTTCGTCGTGCCGCGCCCCGTCATCGACGCGAATCCGAGGGCCCTGTATCTCGACCTCCTGCGGGCCGACTTCAACGAGCAATTCACCGGGGCCAACTTCGAAGTCTTCTACCACTTCCTGTTCCACGAGCCGGTGTCCGTGGACTTCACGGAA
The DNA here is from genome assembly GCA_030068145.1 of Diplonema papillatum. Classification (NCBI taxonomy): domain Eukaryota; phylum Euglenozoa; class Diplonemea; order Diplonemida; family Diplonemidae; genus Diplonema; species Diplonema papillatum. The sequence continues at coordinate 99,252 of JAPJBO010000505.1, read as the reverse complement.
GCCGTATGCGAGCCCCCGCTGCCTCCCGCCTTCGACCACCTGTTCGTCGACCCCAATACGGCGAACGCCGTCCCGGGGTCAGCCCTGCGGGCCGACGCGGTCCTCGTCCGCACTCCGCTTGAGCCATCTGCGCAGCCTCGGAACCCGCGTGCCGGCTTCGAAGCGGTGTTCGGCGCCGACTACCCGCCCGTCAGCCCCGCACCCGACGTTGAAGCACGGATGCGGGCAACGGCCCGTCTTTTCCAGTCGAAAGGCCACCCTCTATCGGTACGGCGGCCGCGTGGCGGACGCCACATTGCTTGGAGGACAGAAGTCATGGGGTACCTCTCGTACTTGACGTACGACGTTCCCAGGGCAAGATATGCGGTTTTCGTTCACGGAGACGAAGCGGACCCCGATGCACTGTACAAGGCGGTGGAGGACGCTTGGCGGCGTCTGCAGGCGTCCAACGGGAGCTTCGCATTTGTCGACTACATCGAGCCAGCCGAACAGGCTGCACGCGACGGTCTCCTCGCGAAGTCCGCTGCCGAGCGTCTCAATGCGTTGTGGCACCTGAGGTTCTCAGCTGGGCCGATGTCGGAACGATGCAGAGGCCCCAAGGCGACGGAGTCGCTCGTTTTTTCTGCCGGTAGTGCGCCGTCTGCCGCTGATTGGGGAACAAGGTTCGTGCTGGATACGTCGGCTATTTCCCACGCGTGCATGGTGGCCGCGTTCATAGCGGCGGACTTCGACTACGAAGGCCGTGACGTGGAGCTGTTCGGCTTCTTCTGGAAGTTCTTCGTGACCTACTCCCGAGAGAGAGACGGGAACGGCTGAAGCGGTAAGGAATAGCGGCGGCATTCGTTGCCGGCGAGAGACTGTTCCAGCGCACAAGAGACCCTTTGAGAAGAAAACAGAGCGCCTGAGATACCAATGCGCCCACGGGCACTATCGAATTCCTTTGCGGGCGGTCCGCTGTCAAACGCCTCAACAGCCAGCGATTCTCAGCTGGACGGATGTCGGATCGATGTACAGGTCCCAAGACGACGCTGTCGCCCGCTTTCGCCGGTAGTAAGCCGTCTGCCGCTGATTGGGGAACAAGGTTCGTGCTGCAAGACCGTTCCTCCTCCATGGACTCGTTCCAAATCCGAGTTAGCATACTCGTATGCGCTCGATCAAATGGTCAAGGTAGTCGGAAAGACCGATAGCGAAATACAAAAAAGGCAATGGAGGAAAGTTATCGGTCGTAGCGATACGAGGACCGCCCCTTCGAAAGCTGAAAAAATGAATGGAATGATCCCACTCAATACATCAACTAAGCTTGACACGATACTATCTCTGGTATCGGGGAATCTCTGATTTGTCAGATTTTCCTTGAGTGGGGGATAAACACGCAGTCGTTTTCCTCCGAGGTTTTGTTGTCGCAAACGAATCCCCGTGTGCATCGGGCGTCGCGCACACGGAACCAAGCGCCCATGCGGGCCTCAAGCTCATCTGACAATCGATACATAACCTCATCAACTTACCGCACGAACGTATCAGGTTACCACACAACGCAAGCACACTCTCTCCGGTAGCTCTGGTCAGTTGACCTCCGCCGGGTTAAAAAAGTTCTCAGTTGCCCCCCAAGTTGCGATGGCAAGAGCTCCGCGGAGGGGAGCTACCGGAGAATGGGGGGAGTACACGACGATGTCGACGACGACGATTTCACGTTCCTCGGCCCTGAGCGATGGCCTACTGTTTCCTTCCGCGTGGAGGCACACGGAAGAGGGTCTCCGCAGGGGTGCCGACCCCAGCGAGTAAAAGGTTGCCTCTTCCGCGGCAGGATTTATCTAGCAAGGTGGCCGGTGCTTCTCACCGGCCCCGACGCACGCCAGCGTCCTCCTCCAAACCCTCACTGTCTTTTCTCTGTGTCTCTCTCCCTCTTTTCTTACGTACACGGAAGCGAGGTTTGGCGGCTGGTTCTCCAAGAGAAGGGAAATAAAATGAGTGGGATAAACAAACTTTTTCCTGAGGTTTTATTGATTGTCGAAATGCGGGGCCTCAAGCTCATCAGACAATCGATACATAAACTCATCAGCTTACCACACGAACGTATCAGGTCACCGCCCAACGCAAGCACACTTTCTCCGGTAGCTCCGGTCAGTTGTCCTCCGCCGGGTTAAAAAAGTTTAGCCTACTGTTTCCTTCCGTGTGGAGGCACACAGAAGAGGGTCTCCGCAGGGATGCCGACCCCAGCGAGTATAAGGTTGCCTCTTCCGCGGCAGGATTTAGCTAGCAAGGTGGCCAGTGCTTCTCACCGGCCCCGACGCACGCCAGCTCCTCCTCCATACCCTCACTGTCTTTCTCTGTGTCTCTCTTCCTCTTTTCTTACGTACAAGGAAGTGAGGTTTGGCGGCAGGTTCTCCCAGAGAAGGGAAATACAAACCCTTGTGTTCACCGTGTTTTTTTGTTTAGGCGAGGGATTCTGATCAAGCAAGACACGCTGCCTTATTTTCCTCCGTATGCTCCTTCACTTGTGCGTTCCTCGCTTCCGAGGTCAATCAAAGTCGTGGGTCATGGTAAGGTTACCTAGCAAGGTGGGCAATAGGTACTTGAACCTCCAAAAATGGTACAACGGAAACAGTCTAGAATGGAATGGTCATGGTCATCGGGTCGACGGGGAGGATCACAAATTATCATGGGCTGTCATGTGATCTGTGATTCCGTGTGATTCTTGTGATTTAGAACGATTTCTTTGTGATTTCTCGTGATCGAGAACGATTTTCTGTGAGGTCGTCAGCAGGCAGATGCCGTAGTGCACCTGTTTTAGCGGTTTACCTGTGGGCAGTTTTTTTTGAGAGTGTTAACACAACCACTTTTGGAAAAAAGAGGATGATTTCAGCACGATGGACCCAGCCAAAGTCGCAGCTGTCGCGCCCCCTGCCGAACCGGTTACGCACGTCGCGGTCACGTGCAACGGTATCCAGATGCGTGTGGGGTGCATGGATTTGGCAGATCTGTTCTCCAAGCTCGAATAGTTGGGGACGGAGCTTTCTTCTGGGACTGTATTCGGTTACAACGGTGAGGGTATTGTTGGGATCCGGTATCCCCTTCTCCTGCTTCAGCCGCGTCGTATTGCAGGACCCTGTGCACCCTCGTGCAGCTTCAGCATCTACGATTCCCGTTGTCCCCTTTCCTGCAGACGTTCTCGGTGGGAGTCTCCTCAGTGCATGTCCCCTCAGCACACGACAAGCTGTACGCGCAGCAGATTATTTGGCGCAGGAATGCGCAGACGAAGGTATCCCGATAAGAATACAAAGCCTGACGCGGCACACCGCACGAGCTCTCTGCCTGCGAGAGCTGTACCTGCGAGACGCGCTCTTCTCCCGCCTTGTCGGAACGGCAGGAAAAGTCGTAGTTTAGTGTTCGGGGCAGATTTTGCCAGGTTTACTCTCCCTTTAGCCCTTTCACCCCAAAAGACTTGATGCTAGCATCGGACCGGACAAAAGTTGGACCGCACGACGACAAACCAATTGGACCATTTTGTCCGGCCCACCTTATTTCCGCCCGGGCACGTTTCCACTTAGTCGGGGTTGGGCCGAGGGGCATCAGGTGAAATAAGAAATGTCCCTTGCCAAATGGGTAGTCGAACGCGAGAGATGCGAACCAATCGAACAAGCCGTGGCAGGAAACGGCGCGGTGACAAAGAAGCAGGCGTTGGTGATCCAAGCAGAAGTGCGCGACAAGAACAAGGCAAAGGATGCAGCACTTCGCCACGGCAAGAAGGGGGTGGAGTGGTGCGAAACTGACAAGGAAAAGATCGTGAACTACGTAAGGGCGTACGGCTTGAACGGTGCAATCAGGCAATGGTCAGCGGACGGGAACGAGAGACCGCTGTCCAAAGGAGGCGCGAAGCGGTTTTATGACGATTCTGTCAAACTCGATGACGGGAAGACAGTGGCGGGAAAAAGGGGCCGTCCGGCCCTGTTGTCAACTCAGCACGAGGAATAGTGAAGGCGTCTGCTGAACCGGAGCGCTTAGAAAGTGCAAACACTCTGTCGGTAGACTGGGCTCATACTTTTTCCTTCACTGTCAGCCAACCTCGATGCACTCTGCATTTTTGCGTTTGCTCTAGCAAAGCAATGGGCCCTCGGCACGACAACCACAACCGATCGCGATCAAGCATCCTTTCGCTTGTGATTACCTACCACAGGGCCATGGCTACCAATGGTTGGTGCTTGATGGGACACGGCGGGGTACGCAGTGCCGTGCAGTGTTCTAGAACACCGGTGGCGGGCTCATGCGCGACGATATCAAACTACGGAGGTGAAACGAGTGCTGTTCAGTGGCCAGCCGCGAGATTTCACTAAGTACACAGGCCCCCCGAAAAAAGTTGGACCGCGAGAGCCCAAAATAGGTGAGTTGGCGTTTTGTCCGGTCCAACTTATTTCTGTTTACGGTATCTGCTACTTGCGGATGCTGGTTCCTTTGCTCGTCTGCTGAGTGGCCGGCGACTTCTGTCTTTTGGCGCCTGCTTCTTTGCCCTCGTCTCGGAGTCTTTTCTTCGCCTTTGGGGATAACTGCCAGGGACACTTTTTCGTCAACCCAGGTGAGGCTACGCTCTGTCGCACAGTTGTCGTTGTTGTACGCCATAGCATGCAACAAGTTATTCGCCCCTTTCATCACATCGAGATCTCGCGCCGGTTCATCACCGAACATGTCCCGCACGAGTTGCCGCTCACTGCAGAAGTCCCCTGGCGCGGAAGCAGCTGCAGCAAACTGCGCAGCAACGGGCCCGTACATGTTCACCGACGGGCTCATGCGACGGGCCCGTCGCATGAGCCCGTCGGTGAACATGTACAGCAGGGTAGCCAGGTTTGAAGGAATCCTGCATTTTGCGTTGTTTTGTGATCCTCTGCGTTATTTTCTGATTTGGATTGACCTTATGTACTCATTTGCATGCAAATGACTCCCCACTAACGCAACAAGAAGACGGGTTTTCTTGTTTTTTTGTGATTTGGATTGATTTTTTGGGATTCCAAAAGTTGACCCATGACAATTTGTGATTCCCCCCGTCGACCCGATGACCATGGCCACCCCATAGAATAAAACTTGTCCTTGTGCGGGCCCTCGCAGCCATAGACCGGTAGCAGTGTCGACCAAAGCCAGGATGGAGGCCTTTGTGAACAAGCTTCGCGCTCTATGGTCATGATGTCAATAACGATTGCCAAGAAAATGTTGTGAAGTTGACGTGGTGTGAGCCTGTGCCCTTTCAAGTGACTGCCAATTACCAGGCATCAGAAGTCTCGCTCCTGTGGCGAGACTCTGTGTGTCGGGATCTTGTGTTGAGGCTTTGCTCCGCGCCAGGAGGTTATTTCAAGTCTCAAGGCAATAGTGCCACCAATCGTTGGTGCCACTGGCTCAGATGCGGTGCCAAGACCACGGTCAGTACAAGTAGGGGAGTACGAATGACCAGCACAAGTTGTCCAGTACAAGTTGGCGAGTACGAATGACCAGCACAAGTTGGTCAGTACAATTGGGCGAGCACGAATGACCAGCACAAGATGGCCAGTACAAGTATCCAGTACATGCAGTTTGGACCGGTCGTGTGGCGAAGGTCGTTGACCGCACCTCTTCGGCCGCTAAACCATGACCGCAGAATTGGAGTCTTACGTTTCAACGTTTACAGGGAAGGGGGGCGGGAGGAAGGAGCTTCAACGAAGTTGCATGCTGACAAGAATCTCGGCGCAAGCATTGAAGCCCAGACACGGCCTCCTCAGCTTGTCCGGCAGAACGATGACAACGCAGCCGCAGGTGAAGAAGTTGAAGGGGGTCATTTTCGACATGGACGGCACCCTTTCAGTGCCATACATCGACTGGACGGCTCTGCGTTCCGAGATCGGATGCCCGAGCGGCGTCACGATAATGGAACACGTGACGGGACTGCCGGCTGAGAAGTCTGCATGGGCAGACGGCGTTCTTCGCACTGTTGAGCGGGAAGCTTGCGACAGAGCCGCCATCAATGCCGGCGCCCACGAGCTGCTCGAGCACCTTCAGTCCCTCGGGTTGAGGCTCGCAGTTGTGACCAACAACCACGGGGATGCCATGCGAGTGTTCCTCGAGAGGCACGGGCTGCCTTTTGAAATCGCTCTGAGCCGCGACGACGGCCCTCTCAAACCTTCCGCCGACCTCATCCACAAAGCGCTTGAACGCATGAACCTGACATCGGACGAAGTTGTTGGTATCGGAGACGGAAAATATGACATCGAAGCGTGTCAGAAGGCGGGCGTGGAGTGCATCTACCTCACGAACGGTGAGCCGACGCTGTCGCACGTGCCGGCCGTGGGCTCACTCAGTGAGGTGAAAAGCCTTCTAGATGAGCTATTTAGTTGCGCGTGAAGTTTGCCCATGCAAACAGTTTCCATGCAGACAAGGAGGACGCGCATGCATACTGGAGTTGTTGCCGCTAGAAAGCCGTGAGTGTCACTCTGTGCGGCTGTCGTAATGAACGTCCAGGAGAATGAACGAGAGACAGCGCTGCGGACACAGAACCTTGGATTCAGCGACGTGTATTGGCAATCGCCCAGCCTCACGCACTTTTGATAATTAGCATCTTCCCTCCCGGCACTCATCGACAACGCCCCCCGCGTCTTACCGCACACACCTGCATGCACGCATCGACAACGGCCCCCACGCATTACCCGCACACACCTGCATGTTACTAAGTGAGGAGACTGGAAACTCACCGGAGAGATGGTCCCTGCACTCTAACTTGACTCTCGCTCTCTCTGTTACGCGTGGCCAACCACGGATGCCAGGTGGGGTGCTCTGTGTGCGAGGCATGAGGTGCCTTTTGAAATTGCACTCAGCCGCTCGTACACGACGGACCGGTTCGGGGAGTGAATGCGGGAGTGAAAAAGTGCGGGAGTGCCACTCCCGCATTCCTAGGCAATAATACAAAGAAAATGAGGCACTTACACCGTTTTCTGGGAATCTCAGACCAGGATACGGTAAGCCAAACAACAGTGGGCCCAATAACTTTTGTTTATCAGCAGATCGCGCATACCCCCGCCCGCCAGAGAACTGAGGTCTGGCAACCTGCTGTGTCTCACGCAGCAACTCTGCCGTGGATAAATCTATATCTAAAGGGGGGGGGGGTGTAGGTCTAATTTAGATATTCGGTTTCGAATTTGGTGACGCGAATTTAGTGATGCAACGCCGAATTTAGTGATGCTGGTCGAATTTGGTGACGTCTCATTTAGTGACGCAGCGCCGAATTTGGTGACAGAACGCCGGATTCAGTGATAAAGCGCCGAATTTAGTGATAAAACGCCTAATTTAGTGATAAAACGCCGAATTTAGTGATGCAAGGCCGAATTTAGTGATGCAGCGTCGAATTAGTTGACGTCGAATTTACGCAACGCCGAATTTAGTGACGCAGCGCCGAATTTAGGGACACAGGTCGAATATAGTGATGTAAGGTCGAATTTGGTGACGCCGAATTTGGTGACGCTCAACCCTCGAATTTAGTGATGCAAGGTCGAATTTAGTGATGCAAGGTCGCATTTGTTGCTGATTATTTTTCAGGTCCGGGATATGTTTTTTACATAAGCGCTAGTTTGAAAGGAAATGCTCGACGATGCTGCCCGACAGAACAGAAGGGATCCCAAAAGCTGTAACTACCGAACCACGTGTTGAACGGACGTGAGGTCATGCGGGTCTACCCCTACACGACAAACCACACAAACACAACAGGTCAAAAGTCCTGAGTGAGTAAACAACACACGGTGGTGTAAGCGAAGAACAAATCAGATTGTATTTGTATTGTATTTGCCCCTTACCTCTATATTTCCCCCCTTCCATTCGGAGTCGAAGCAGCTACGTCGAGTATTTTTTGAGAAAATTGTTGAGCGTTTTTTTTTGGGGACATCTTTCAGATTGCGACTTACGAGTTTGCGCGTATGCGGCGTTTTCGGGTCTGGGTATGCGGGTTTGCGGGTCTGGATTTGCGGGTCTGGGTATGCGGGTTTGCGGGTCTGGGTTTGCGGGTCTGTGTATGCGGGTTTGCGGGTCTGGGTTTGCGGGTCTGGGTATGCGCATTTGCAGGTCTGGGTTTGCGCAACATAACCACAGGTTGTACCCAAAAACCTACCCAGAGTCTTGAACCGATCATTGTAAATCCGGCCCTGTGTCACCAAATTCGGCACCTTTCGTCACCAAATTCGACTCTGCGTCACCAAATTCGACTCTTCATCACTAAATTCGACCCGAAATCTGGTCCTGAAATCACCAAATTCGACGCTGCGTCACTAATTTCGGCGCTGCGTCACTAAGTTTGACGACTTTGGCATTTCATACCCAAAATTGACGTCACCAAATTCGACTCGCCATCACTAAATTCGGCGTTTTGTCACTAAGTTCGGCCCTCCATCACCAAATTCGGCGCTGTGTCACTAAATTCGGCGTTGCGTCACTAAATTCGGCGTACCAAATTCGGCGCTGTGTCACTAAATTCGGTGTTGCGTCACTAAATTCGGCGTCACCAAATTCGACCCGAATCTCTAAATGAGACTGACCCGGGGGGTTGAATAATAGCAGATATTTGACACACTGGTTGCCTAAAAACACTACCACTACTTGATCCTGCTACTGTTCGGCTACCGAATAATAACACAGGTTTTACTATTCGACCGCCCCCTTTACCCCTTTCCTTCTCACTCCCGAAACGATTCATTCGTGCTCTCGCACGCCTGGGTAGTCCCGGCTGCAACGAGCTACGAACAGCCACCTAACGAACCAAAACCATGTCGCTTATTTTGTCTGCATTGCCACGCTGAAGAAGGTTTTGACTGACGCACACGGATCAGGTATCGAGCGATTGCAACCGTAAAAATAAGTCGAGTCGCAGATCACGTCAAGTAGGAGGTGCCCTGAGGGTTTTCACAGATTGCTTTGACACAGTAGTCAGGGGAGCCTTTTACCCGAGATGGATTTGCGTCTGCTCTCGTAGCATGGGTGCCTGGCTGTGAAGCAGCCGCCTGTCAAACCAGCCTCACATTACTGACCTGTTTGCAGACACTCAGGTTCCGCGCTGATGATGGTGTTGAGCACATACTATTCCAAGCACGTCCTTGCATCCCCACGGGGATGCAGAACAACGTTTTCATTGAACGCTCATTTTCAATCCTTCTTCCTCGTGCAATAAAACAGACCGGGCTTGTGCTGCAACGCCTGGCTTTCATCGCGCGACCCTCTCCTCGCTTGTATCGCTGACTTGCCAAAAGGTTTCAAACTTCGAACCTGATGACGCCTCTTCTTCGAGTCCAAGTCTGGGTTGCACCACCCGACAAACCCTTCCTGTTGCAAAAATACCTACACACAGCACTCTAACTAATGGTCATATAACGCGTGGTCCTCCATTTAGTGGTCATCTAATTAGTGGATGGATTATACACTGGAGATTTAAATTCTCCAGTGTTCTAATTGCTAGTACCGTAAACGGAAATAAGTTGGACCGGAAATATGTTGGACCGGAAATATGTTGGACCGGACAAAAGTTGGACCGCGCGACGACCAAAACAGTTGGACCATTTTGTCCGGTCCAACATATTTCCGCCCAGGCACGTTTTCACTTAGGCGCAGAGAAGTAGCTTCATATACCCAATGTTAACCCCATACAACATCCAAAAAAAAAAAAAAAACTATAGTTATAGCCAGCGGCCGGTGGTGTCGTGGGGGGGCGGCGGTAGTGGGTGGTCATGTGGTGGGAGGTCGTGGAGGTAGTGCAGTGGGTGGGTGGTGCGGTGGGCAGTGGTGGTGGTGGGTGTGTTGTAGGCAGTGCAGTGGGTGGGGATGATGCTACAGTACGACCTCTGGATCATGGGTCTAGCAACGTACACCCTCAATTTTGGGCAATACTGGCCCAATAGCTTGGCAAATTTTCCGCGCCTGTAATACACATGTTTCGTGTCGTGTTGCCAAGAAGACTGCTGCTCTCTGTGGTGGGCAGTAGTGACAACCACAAAGAGGAGCACCCTGCAGAGTGCATAAGTGCGCACTTGACTCGCATCAACTTTGCCGCAGTCCCTGTGGACTACAAAGCGGCAATATCAATTTTTCCGCGCCTGCGGCGCTGGTCTTGACGTGTGTAGTGTTAGCCGCCCTGCTGTCGCAGAAAACCGCTAAGCGGCACTCGCCTTCTTCGCATGGTTCTTTTGCTTCCCGAAGGACAGCCTCTGTGGTGGACAGTAGCGACAACTATAAGTTAGCTCACATCAAAGTTGCCACAGTCTCTGTGGGCTACAAAGCGGTTAGCAATTCTTGCTGTGTTGCTACCTTCCATGAGCAAAACCCACCTGCACGCGCCGCATTTTGTCCGAACACCCCCCAACACAGTGTCAGTCTGAGCTCCACACACACAAAGTGCCCCGAGGACCCTGAAAAGCGCTCTGTACAACATTTGGTAGGATTTTACGTGGGGCCCAGAGCCCAAGCTACTTCCCTGCTTAGGCGGGGTTGAAAAAAAAAAATCCATGTCAAACGGTCCGGAGGACGACAGGTAAGCACAGATGGAAGAATCCGGGCGCTTCATTCGGCGCTGTGCCGAGCGTTTACGCGACCACGAGGTGCGGAAACGTCTATCAGAAGTAACGCCACCGAGCTGTATGCGCGCACAGACTTTCACAAAACTACGAAAGTTACATGGCACAACTGACTTGTTGCAGGCCATCGTACGCCGAGGCATCATGCCCTACGGTACGAAGGTCAAATGTAGAGTGCCCGGGTGTGACGAAACAGCTACATCAGACCACGTCCTGACGATAAACGACGACACCCACCTCCGCCACTATCCTGACTCAGCCGACCTACGCAACATAAGCAGCTCCACCCTTCAGTGTCAGCCAACCTCGATTCACTTAGTTTTCACTCTACATTTTTGCGTTTGCACTCTACCAAAGCAAAGGGGCAGACGGATGGGACACTGCGGGTTGTGCCGCGCAGTGTTCTAGAACTCCTGGCGGCGGGCTCATGCGCGACTTGCAAACTAAGGAAGTGAAGCCAGTGTTGGTCAGTGGTCAGCCGCGAAATTTCACTAAGTGCACAGTACCCCCCGAAAATAGTTGGACCGGACAAAAGTTGGACCGCGAGAGCCCGAAATAAGTGAGTTGGACCATTTTGTCCGGTCCAACTTATTTCCGTTTAATTAATTAATTTTCCGGCTCGCATAGCGAGCCGGAAGAAACGGTATAGCCCATCAAGCTCAGGAAAAGTATCCGCGATTTTTGGAGGATCCACTAATTAGAAATCCACTAATTAGAGTGCAGTGTGTGTTTCTCCCCGCCAGTATGCCTTCCGGGCTTCCGCTGCAACGAATGACCTTCTCCTCTTCGTAGAGGTCGTAGCGTTGGCTACCTTCTGATGGACCGTGAGCTAGCCGCAGCGGTGTGGGGTCCAACAATGTAGCTGGTGCTGGGTAGCCCCTTCCAAACCTACCGAAGTCCCGCGTCCTGCTCCTCCGCCCGCTCTACACAGCCTTTTTTACAAACGAGGAATTGCTTCTTGAATCCTTGCCTTTCGGGTGTTTCTCCGTTCCCCGAGTTCGTTGTGCGTGCTGGGACCCAGCAGCCCGCCAGGTTGCGGATCAAACAATGTGCTTGCCATCTGTGTGACAAGTACGCAGTAAGTGAAGGGACGGTTGGAGGAACGTTTTAGTATCGGGGTCAACTCCACACGTTGGCGAGTGAGCTGGTCTGGACCGCTCATCTGCGATGGGTTACGCGCGCTCCGATACTACGACAGAGTTTTGTTACGCGCGTTCCGATACTGAGTAGTCCAGGGACGACAGAGTTCTGAATTCCCCATCGTATCCCGTAACTCGCTTTCTTCCTGACTGTCCGAGCAAGTTCGATATACTCAAGGAGAATGCCAGCGTATACGCGCTGGCCATCATAGAACTGACGATTGATCGTGAATTGTGTATAGCAGCAAGAGACGATTTGGTGGAACGCGTCACCGCATTCGTAGCGTGCCGATACGGCGGAGGGTGCGCTTTCTGCTCTCGAAAAGGTACAAAGGTACGTGCCGTGACACACCCATCCGGAGCCCGCCAAGCTCTGTTTTCCTGTTTCAAAACGAGCTCTATATTGCCCTTCGAACGCGCAAGATTTCGCTGCAGGGATTTGTCCTGTCAAGAGGGTACGTGTCGGCAAGTGACCGTGACAGCGGGCTGGCGGCCTTATGTCCAGTACACTGCTAGTGGCCGCACATAAGGGACACGTGGCGCCAGGCTGCTTCATCATATCAAGCATGCTCTCGACGGTAAAGGCCAAAGCAAATAGACACCGATGATCGGGTGGGCTTCCGCCACGCCGGAAATAAGCGACTTCAACCTCGATCTGGGCTTTCTCTTATTAGCCGGAAGCTGGATGAAGACGTTCACGGAAAATATAGAAGGAATGGCGTAGAGAAGTTGTGTTCGCATGCAAATGAGTCCCCACCAACGCAACGAGAGCATTGTGTTCGATTGTGATTCGGCGTCAGGATATTCTGTCGCTGTTGCCAACTGTTTTACGGGTGGGTGGGCGGGGGAACCTTTTGTACGTGAGTACAAACCTTCTTTCCGAAGGTGTTCCTGAACGGTTGTAGAGGTTGGCTAATCGATATTAAAAGAATCTTCATTTTCTTTTCACTTGCTGTAACAGTTAGTGTGTGAAAATGAAGACCTCCTTTCTTTGTAACATGCGGAGCTCTTGTACAAGAGTCACGCGTTGCCTGTTGTGGAAGAGGCTGGATTGAGCACGTATTGCCGCAGGCGGCTGGAAATCTTGTAAAAAGGGTGGTCCCCCTGGTTGTAGGGTAAGCAGGACTGGCAACGCGGGATGAACCGGGAAGTGACTTAAGGTGTCCGAGTGATCGCTCATTAGATCCCACAAAGGGTGTCCGATCGTCTTGACAGCAGGACGGCGGCCATGGAAGTCGGCATCAGACAATGAGTTGGTACACACTCACCTGCCTAATGCACCGGTCCCGAAAATGGATGATGCTCAAGCGACTCCACCCATGTCATATAGATCCACCCATAGTTGGCCGCGTACTGGTGTCACAAAGGTAGGCGTGCCTTAGGAGTGCGTGGTCCGCGCCGCGATCGATGGCGGGATTCTGCCTCCTCGGGCGAAGGGATATTGTACCCATCTGCGAACCTCGAAGTCCATAACAGCTCGATGCACGAAACAGCAACGTTCACCGACCGCCATGGTTTTATGTATGTCGGCGTCTAGGCAACGAGCCAGTAAAAACTTACCTACCAATGAACGCACCGACTGCCCAAGCGATCACCCTTAGTTGGCCGCGGACTGGTATCTAAGGCAGGCGTGCAGATCTTGGTTGCGCCGTCAGTCAGCCGCCTCGTCAGCTCATCCGGCAGGTGGTCGATACGTAGATGATGCCGTCCGACAGAGGGCGCCGGATCTTCAGGGGCTACCGTTTCTGCACTCAGTGTCACAACGAAACCAACCCTCCTGCTTCGGTTGCAGGTTTATAACGATGATCCAGAGTAGCCTCCTGGGCCTTTTTTTGGCTCCTACAGTTGGTCCAGGATTAGTTAGCCTTCGCCTGGAAGTTCGCCACGTTAGGCTTTCTCCGGCGCAACCGTGCGTCGACTGGTGGCTTTGTTAGAACCGTCCATCTCGCCCTTCAGTTCAAAAAGGATAAGACACCACACACCACACACACGATGGAAATGACGTGGAACAACAAAGCTCTGCAGGAGTGCTTGTGCTGGGATGATTCCAAGTCAGGCTGGTGCGCGGACATCGGCACGCAGTGCAAGCCGTACCTGAGCTCGCTGCGGGGAGCCCTGGTCGGCTATTACTTCGCATACGCGGTGGCCTCGTGTGCATTGCTTTACCTTTGCTTCCGCGGGCTCTCGTATTGCTCGGCCCGTGTGCCCTGCTTGCCGATGGTGAAGGGCACTTTGCCACTGGCCAGGAAGCCGTATCTCGTGGGTGTGGCGATGGCCGCAGTCGTTTACATCGCCGGCGCGGCCCCGTTCTTGACTTTCGCGGGCGATTTGCACACCGGTTTGCAGTTCATTCGCGACGACAACAGCCATTTCTCGAAGTCGATGGTCAGCGACATTACAACCGCAGCGAGCGCCGCCCACGACTTAGGAAGCACGCTCGGGGTTTATGCACAGGTCGGCGGCTACACTGTCCCTGTTGTGGACAAGGTGAACACGTGGGAACAACACATCATGAACGGTTCGAATGGTCTGTTGCCACTCCCGGCTGCATTGGTCATCATGTGGCTGTTTCCTGTTGGGCTCCTTGTGATCTGCTGCTTGCTGAAGGTGCGCAACGTCCACAATGTCGGGCTCGACCTTTTGACCATCTTCACCATCTGCGTCGTGCTGTTGATTTGCGTGGGTCAGTGCGCAATTAGCGTCTCAGGTGCGCTCTCCTTTCGGCTTTAAAGCTGTAAATTCAGTTCGACCACTTTTAACCGAACTTTAGTTCTACCACTTGAGTTCTAGGCAGCGGTTGGTAGGCAACCGTTGGGGTTGCCACTGAGTCGGCACACAACGTCAGTCTGGCAGAATCAATCACAGAAACACTCGAAAGATGCCACTGAAACACCGGATGCTTCTGCGCCTTGGTCACCAGTTGGTGCGATCCACTGGTGGTCTCGGGGGGTTCTTTGTTCGCCACTTCTGCCGGCTCAGCCGGCATCGCCAGGTCCTTGTTGAGGGGCAGATTATTCCCACTGAATGCGACAAAATCAAATCAGGGGCCAGTCATCAGGATGGGAATGCCAATCAGTGGTTGTTGAGCAACATGGGAATAGGAACATGATGCCGTAGCTGCAACCGCGTCGGTTTGGCCCAATTCGCGACTACCGTGTCAAGGTGTCACTGTCTGAACTGTCGGATTACCGTTGTCCTACATTAGTTGAGCGGTTCAATGTACTTGTCTTGAATTTCATGACCAATCTTCGACCAGGCACGGGACCAGACATCGTCCAGGAGGGTAGCTGAGCGCAGGATGAGGGCCCTGCATCCAGCACTATCCCAAGTCAGTATTGGAACACGCAGACCTCGAAGGGTCTTCTGCACAGTTGGCCACATTGGCAGGATTGGCGGGTTTAGAGGAACCACCAGCAGGAGTTGGCTGTGCCTCGTCCGACTTGGTCCACCGGACTCCACATCACATCAGTTCATCTCTCGCGTGGAAAGTACGAATGGAAGCGGCTACAGCCTTGCATCCCACGATCGTCAGTTTCTCTCTCGTCGCGGAGTCGGCGCCACCAATCTTCAACTTCGCTTCATACCCCTTCGGCATCCTAAAAGCCTACGTCTTCGGTACCCGGATTGACATGCCGGTGAGGGAGAAAAATCGGTCGACTTCTACCACTGAGACCACTGCACTGGAATGGGCAAAACTCTGCCACGTACTGCAGTGGGCTGTTTGTCAATTTAGGGGCAGAATTTCCGCAGACTGGGCCCAGTAGAGGCATCCCACTGTTTAAGTCGTTCGAGTGTTCCTGACCGTCAGACTGACGTGACGAATCAGTCTTTCTCAGGGAGAACCTTCTCCGAGAAGGGGCTGCAAATTGGGTACCTTATGCGAGCTATCAACGACCTGTGCTGCGCCGACTCAGGAGTCGCCTCCTTCCCTGGGAAGTGGCGGCAGGGCGTCTGTTCCCCCCCGCTGTTTTGGTGCGCCGGCTATGCCGGGTTGTACCCACCGCCCACGCTTTGCGGCTGGACGGAAGACCGAGTGGATGTTGGGCAAGCTGGAAACAATTTGCGCCCGTAACAGCTGGAACGATGCCGTGCCTGAATATCCGCACGACGTACCCTATGTTCAGTGGGAGTTGAGATTCTCTGTCAAGATGCTAGCCGCCGCCATAGGGCGGGCTATTGCCAAAAGGAGGAGAGCCCGCGAAACAACGTGCCAACACACGCCTGCCAGGCGGTCTCGTCCGCCAGTCAGAACGCCCCCGGCTGCGCCACCATCGGTGCAACAATCATCTTTGACAGGGCCACGGCTCGCTCCGCGCCCACGGCGCAACGACTTGCGCCCGCCGTAGTAGTACGGGATAGTAGTGGGGCGACCGGATACTCCTCGGAGAGATGGTCCCTGCACTCTATCTCGTCTCTCTCTCTCTCTCTCTCTTTCTCTCCTCTGGGTCAGACAACACAGCCTGATAGTCAGGGGTCGGAAAACACGATGGTTGCCTCCAATTCGTCGCGGCCAACTTCTTCTGAAGTGGCAGAACTGAATTTTGGGTAAAAGGTGGTAGAACTGAATTCACGGCGTTACGTGTACTGAACTGAATTCCAACCTTCCCTGTGTGTGCCTGCAGCACGCTTTCTTCCCCGGTTTGAGAGTGTCAGGATGTCAGGTACGTCGACTGTTCTCGTAGCACACGGTATTGCACATTGAAGCGCGATTATTCGAGTTTTGCGTGCACACCTCAGATACAAAAGGCTGTGCGTTTGTGTCAAGTCTCGTACAGCTTTGAGCACATCGAGCGACCATCACACCCTCAGAGGGCAAACGGTACAAGAAAGAAACACTCTGATACTGCTGTTGAACGTATAAAGACTCTTACTTTGCAGCACAATCACACACACAGGCAAGGTTGCACACGACCTTTGCAATGACCAGTTGCCAGCGACGGCTCAGGCGGCAAAGATCATGGGCAGCGAATGGCAGTGCGTCAGCGGCGACGGCCCGCTGGACGGCATGAAGCACGTTACAGAATACCTGAAGGGCGAGTACGCGTACCAGCAGAGCAGCGGCAATGCGTCGACCGCTACCAGCCTGAGAAACCTCTGCGGCGCTGGCAAGCTTTTCGAATGTGGCCATTTCGATGAGCAGAGCACTTTGGCGCACCTTGGTAGCATCATTCGGAAGACAAGCAAGTTGCACGGCTCAAACGCCGGCTGTATCGGGTGCAGCATCGGTGAATGTGTCACAATGTGCGGGGCCCTCACCGACGCACAGATCAGTTCCGCTACGATGGTTCTCCTCCAGCATCAGGTGGACGAGTGTATGCAGTTGATCTTCTGAGTACTAAGCACCCATTTTCCTCTTGCCCAACATGCGATGTGAAGCTTCGAATATATGTTCTTTAAGTACAGGGACTGCGACTATCAGTCTGCCTCCCGCTCAAGTCACAGCTTTTGCTCTAACATGAATTCTTGTTGAAATTGGAGCTGAACCTTCCATTCTAACACAGCTGTCGCGATGCTCGAGACCCACGCGGCCCCTTGGGTGCACTGCACATCCTTCGACGAATGGATCACTGCTCTTTCTGGCGCTATGTGCCGGCCCGACTCTGTCTCCGAGACGATGCCGACGATGGGTTCTGTTGGGATCCTGACACTGATCGTTTCACTACTCGTAGTTGTAGTTATTGCCGCCGCACCCTACATCCAGGCAGCAGCCGTCTTTCCTGAAGCGTCGGGGAAATTGTTGGGTGAACCGGCATACATATACTGGCAGCCTGTTTCTTCTTTCGGTGGCGCAGTTATAAACTGTGCCACGGAGGAAACAAACCTGCCGGACGCTGACGTTGTTGTGTGCAAACCTTCCGCGTGAATGAGGGAACTCCGATTGGCTTCTTTTGAAGAACCCCCCGTCCACAAAAGCGCTGGACAGTAGTTGCCCAAACAAATTGAGAGCACAGTGACGCACTTTACCGAGCGATGGTCGTTCGACGATACCTTTGAAGCATTGAAACTGCCCCTCTAATGCTGTAGGTTCGACCTTGCTCGAAGAGAGCCACTTGTGCTGGAGTCTGTGTTCGCGCCGAGGGGAAAAGCGGCTGATTTCAGCCGGAAGAAAGTAAAGTTCTTGAAAACCTCACCGGCTGGAAGTCAGCCGGTGAGTTTGTTCTTGACTCTAGCCCAACATGCGATGTGAAGCAAAAAAGGAGAGAGATAAGAAAAGAAACGCAATCCACACCACCCGCACACCCCAAGACTTCGTTGCACGAAGACTGAAGCATCGAGTTCTGATGAGCTGATATCCCCCGTCTCCCAAGTGGGGATCCCGCCACACGCAACATAGATTAAGTCGTGTACGTGTTGGTGTTCAAAGCAAGAAAGGGACACACAAAGCTCTGAAGTCCTCCCTCGTCAGCAAGGCTTGCCACACGAAAACAGTGATGAAGTCGTGTTCATGAAAAGCGTTCCGCAACACGCTGTTTGAGTGTGGCCCGCCCGCAAAGCACCCCAAATAAACCCCATCTTCCAAAGTTCCCCCCCCACTACCATACCCGTCCTCCCGATTCCTAAAACTAGAGGAACTGCCGTTTCAAAGTACAAACGAATATGCATGCTGTGGTCCCACACGAGACACAGATAAAGTCGTGTGCGTGTCGGATCCATAGTGTATCCGTCGAGGCCTGCGGTCTTCGTCGAAGCAGCTTTTCTTGGAACCACCAGCATTCTCGACGTCTGCGCTGCGCTCCAGTAATGCGAAGAAAGACACAACAGCCCGTCGATGATTTAGCTGCTGTCTGCGAAATTGTCGTGCTGGTTTGACGGTTCTTAAAAAGCTGAAGAACGCGAAAATTGAACGGGGGTCCGGCGCCCTTCTTCCTCCTCTCCTGTTCCCCTTCCCTTTTTACATAAGCGCCAGCTTTGGAAGGAAATGCTCGACGATGCTGCCAGAAGGGATCCCAAGTGCTGTTACTACCGAACCACGTGCTGAACGGACGTGAGGTCATGCGGATCCACCCCCACACGACAAATCACACAAACACAACAGGTCAAAGTCCTGAGTGAGAAAACAACACGGTGGTGTAAGCGAAGAACAAATCAGATTGCGTTTGAGTGGTAATTGTGTTTGCCCCTCTACCTCTATAGTGCATCCCTTCCATTCGGAGTCAAAGCAGCTACGTCGAGTATTTTCTCTCTTCTCTCTAAACTTACCTCGGGAATATTTCGACCGGCGTCGCTGCCCTCAAACTTTCGCCGCACTCGTTGCTTGCTATCAAGAACGGTAAAACGGGTGAACAAACTAGCCCGTTTGACTGCATTACTCGGGCGCCAGGTCTGTCCCTCGGTATTTGTTCGTCCAGAACTTCTCTCACTTCGTTATCGAAGTTCTTGCTCCCTCTCACATCTTCCTTCAAAAAAAGAAATGGAGGCAGTTCTGCGTGTCCTGCGCCTTACTCCTCAGCGCCTTTCCATTCAGCGGCAATTCGGGATCGAGAGGAAGCTAAATCTGACTCACCATGCGAAACAAAGAACGCAATGCTATGGAGGGCAAACGCCAACGGGAACTCCAAGGGCAGGGTCGGCGCGGCGAAGGCCGCCGCCACAATGCGAAACAAAGAACGCAATGCTATGGACGGCAAACGCCAAGGGGAACTCCAAGGGCAGGCGAAGGCCGCCGCCACCATGCGAAACAAAGAACGCGATGCTATGGACGGCAAACGCCAAGGGGAACTCCAAGGGCAGGCGAAGGCCGCCGCCACCATGCGAAACAAAGAACGCAATGCTATGGACGGCAAACGCCAAGGGGAACTCCAAGGGCAGGGTCGGCGCGGCATGAAGAATAGCATCCGCCTAACCGTAGCGTCCGCCTAACCTCGCCTCGCAGACCACGCATCGAGTCCCAGCGGTTCTTTCTGGGTCCTTTTGAGGATTTGCTTATGTTGTAGGGTCCTTTGTAGGTTGGGATATAAGGGGCTGTTTTCTCCCTCCTAGAATCCCCTCCAAGAAAGAGCCCGTACACACTCACCTTACTTGAAGAAGCTAGCACGCAGGGGAAAAGTACTGGTATCGGCGAAAACTCCGAGAAACGTACTTGATTGGGCTTAAGCTTCGGAGTGCGGTACGTTTGTTTGTGTTAACGGTGCGTTCTCGATACCAAATATTGGTAGTTGACAGCGTGCTACATGAAGCAACTTACCGAAGCGTGAGTTCCGCACAAACATCAGAAAGCGCCGTGCTAATTTACCGGTTTTACAGCCACATGACACGCTCCGAACGCGCTCGTGGAGACGAGGTGATGCAAGACGAAGGGGAAGCGCGAAGCGACCAGTCCGGACGGCCCAGCAAGACGCAAGACCAGGCGACGAAGAGAAGGAGGGGGGCGCGACCCAGAGAACCGGGCTAAGTAGCCTGAAACTAGTGTGATGGACCTTTTCCTTTTTCCCCCGTCTCTTTTCCATTCTTGCATATCAGGCCTGCATGCCCCATCAAAAGCATTCGAAAAGAAAACAAACGAGCGTTTTACCACCTTGCGCGGTGTCACAGGATGTTTGGCAGCCGCTGCTAAACATCCGTGTGGTTCGTGTACTTAAAAGAACTCAATGCTAAACAAAAAGGAGACGGCGACGACCGGACGGGCGACCAAGAGGCCGCCACCAGCGCCAGGAACCAGCGAACGACCAGCGCTGAAGAAGAGGGTGCTCGGCACCCTGAAGGCCCGAACGCCGGCCGCAAGCGGAAGAAGACGAAGGCGACCACACCCGACTCAGGGGTGCATCGAAGGAAAAAGAAGGTACCGAGGGCAAGCAGCTCTCAGAAACGACCGGGGACCACGGGCACACCAATGCCCTCGAAAGTGGAAAACGGGCACACGTGCCCGCCCTCGTACTCGCCGACTCAGTCTCTGGAATCGCAAGAAAGCCAAATCCCGCTAGCGCCACAAATGCTCGACCTTGACGACGCAATGGCAGGTGACGACGTCATCCGATAACCTGACTTTCAAGGCAGTGCATGCTAATCCACGTGGTTCATGTACTTAAAAGAACTCAATGCTAAACAAACATAACGTGGGCGGCGCCGAAGCTTTACCAGCTTCGGCTGACACCATTTTGCGCACTTAACCATGGTTAAGAAGACGACTGAAAGCACAGACACGAAGATAGCTCAAAGCATTTGCAAAATAACACGAAAAGCCTCTAGGCAAAAACCCGTTTTCACATTTCTTCGGAGGGGCTCACGCACTCAAAGTTCGACTTATACGCTTCGAACGCGGAGACGGCGTCCGACACATTACGCGCCGAGACTTGTTTTTCGTCGCCCACACTCCGACACTTACAGGTGCATTAAGCTTCTGCTTCTTCACCGCTGGTTGAAAAGAAAAGAAAGAACAAACCCTTGCACTCTAAAAATGCCGCAAACGATCACGAAGGTGCGCGTGTCGAACTGCCTGTTGAGGAACAGCGCCCGAGGCCTGCAGTCGGTGTACTATTGCAAGCTGCAGAGGTACTGCAAGGAGCGGTGGGAGCGGATCGCGTCGCGGCAGTTCCTGCGGGGGGCGAAGAGCATGAGCCGGAACAACGCGCAGAAGCTCGCGCAGCGGTGCTTCAGCAAGCTGTACTACCACCGCCACCTGTCGCCCGCCAAGGCGGCCCGCTCGGGCGGCTCCGCCCTCCAGCCGGCAGACCCCAGCAGCGGGAACTTCAAGGTCAGGGTCGCGTGCGACGTCTGCGGCATGAAGACAAACATCCACCTGTCCTTCCCGGCGGTGCCGGAACCGCACAAACAACAGAAAGCGCTATACTAATGATAGGTTCCACCCACGTGACTCACGCCGTAAGGACGTGTTCGAAAAGATATGGCAAGTAAACGCTATTTACTCGCCGGTCCCCGGTTTGGGGACACGGGGTCTGGATGCTATATTTGGACGTTGCTGTTCTCCGAATCTAGTCGTAGCCAGACAAATCCGATGTGCCCTGAATAGCTCGCGTGAAGCAAACAAAGGGCGAACGTGGAGATGGCGTCCGGCACATTATTGCGCGCCGAGACTTGTTTTTCGTCGCCCACACTCCGACACTTACAGGTGCATTAAGCTTCTGCTTCTTCACCGCTGGTTGAAAAGAAAAGAAAGAACAAACCCTTGCACTCTAAAAATGCCGCAAACGATCACGAAGGTGCGCGTGTCGAACTGCCTGTTGAGGAACAGCGCCCGAGGCCTGCAGTCGGTGTACTATTGCAAGCTGCAGAGGTACTGCAAGGAGCGGTGGGAGCGGATCGCGTCGCGGCAGTTCCTGCGGGGGGCGAAGAGCATGAGCCGGAACAACGCGCAGAAGCTCGCGCAGCGGTACTTCAGCAAGCTGTACTACCACCGCCACCTGTCGCCCGCCAAGGCGGCCCGCTCGGGCGGCTCCGCCCTCCAGCCGGCGGACCCCAGCAGCGGGAACTTCAAGGTCAGGGTCGCGTGCGACGTCTACGGCATGAAGAAGAACATCCGCCTGTCCTTCCGGCGGTGCCCCCGCCTGGAAGACCTCGTAAACTGCATCGAATCGCAGTTCGACGCGCTCGCCAGGAGCTGCAGACCAGCCGGCTTTCCCGACGTACCGTTCTTTGTCCAAGCCGTCCAAGTCTTCGACCACAAAAGCGAGCGCTGGGTAGACCTGGTCGACGAAAGCCAGCTCAACCCGGGGTGCCAGCTGTTCTGTTTCCCGCCAGAGACGTCGTGGCACTCGGACAGCCAAGGGGTGATCCCGGACGCGAAGGAAGTGTACACGTGGATGACCGCCGAAGCGTCGCCGCACCGGAATAGGTTGACTTCGGTGGACAGGGGGCTGCCGCCGTCGAGCGAAGAGATGGCGCGGTTCGTGTTCTTTGACATGTGCAGAGTGGGGCAGGACGCGCTCACCCGGTCGGACCTGCGGGCCGGGTTTTCGAAGTGCGACATGGTCTTCGACTCGGACACGGAAGACGCCGTCGTGGCCCACGCGGACAGCGACCGGGACGGCCTCGTGTCGCTGGGAGAGTGGCTGCGCTTCGCTTCGGACCAGCCGAACATCATCGACGCGCTGTACTTCCGCATCAAGGACTTGTACTCCGACGGGAGCAGCGCCATCCGGTCGATGGGGGGCCACGCGCACCTGCACTCCATCGCGTCCTACAACGACCCCCGCGACCCCGGCTACCTCCTGTCCAGTAACAGAGTCCTCCTTGCGGATGACCTCCAGGTGTGCCTTTTTTGTCTACGCGGGATAAACCCCGATTTTCATGTACAGCTAAATCCGACCAAAGCCTTCGTGGGCTTCGCAATCGACACGAACACACAGGTGGAGTTCTCGTTGTCGATGAGCCCCACAATGAGAAGTCAAACGCAGTCTTTTTCGTGTTAGCAATCGAGTTGTAAGAACGAAAGAGAGCGCTGGCGGCGTGTTTCGTTACCATAAACATATATGGTTTTCCCCCGGCATGGGACCCTTGACAAGCGCCCGGAATCACCGCCCGCTACAGAACGCCTGCCGCGATGCCGAAGCTGCAAGGATCCGCCTCCACGACGCCGAATTAAGAGAATCGCAGGCACGCCAGCGGATGCGTCTGGCGCACTGACGGGGGAAGCTGAGCGAAGCAGCTACCAGATGTTGGAAGTTGCCTCCCGAAGACCAGATCCTTCCCTGGTCGGCGCCAGCGGAATGTACTGAAGACGCTGTCCATTGAAATGGACGGTCTGCAGCGGGGAGACCGGCGGTAGCTGTTGGCGCATCCGGAGGAATATGTGCACGAGTGCGACGAGGGGGGCGAAGGGGAGAGTATTGACAGTTGACAGACGGGGGGTCATACGGCCCGCTTACTGTAGAAGTTACAGGTGATTTCAAATCGAACGCAGTGTGCTCCAGCACCGGGTGGTGTCTTACGACGCTGTCCATTGAAATGGACGGTCTGCAGCGGGGAGACCGGCGGTAGCTGTTGGCGCATCCGGAGGAATATGTGCACGAGTGCGACGAGGGGGGCGAAGGGGAGAGTATTGACAGTTGACAGACGGGGGGTCATACGTCCCGCTTGCTGTAGAAGTTACAGGTGATTTCAAATCGAACGCAGTGTGCTCCAGCACCGGGTGGTGTCTTACGACGCTGTCCAATGAAATGGACGGTCTGCAGCGGGAAGACCAGCGCTAGCTGTTGGCGCGTTGATGGAAGCTGAACAGCTGGTGTCCGTGGGTGGCTGAAGACCAGGGCTTTCAGGTATGCGTGGACCGAAGGCGCTCGCCGCCGCTGGCTCACTGCCACCACCGACGGTACCGGTATCCTTCGAAGACATCTAGTCCGTTGGCCGTGAAAAAGCCCCGCACGTGCCTTCCGGGGTGTCCTCGGGATGAGTGCCGAGATGGGAGTATAAGCTGCCTGATTGCCCGTAGAGGATTTCCGCAGAGTCGTCCGGGCGTGCCCGACAGCACGGTTGTAGTATAATAGTATATATAGTGCTATTGCCAAAAGGAGGAGAGCCCGCGAAACAACGTGTCAACACACGCCTGCCAGGCGGTCTCGTCCGCCAGTCAGAACGCCCCCGGCTGCGCCACCATCGGTGCAACAATCATCTTTGACAGGGCCACGGCTCGCTCCGCGCCCACGGCGCAACGACTTGCGCCCGCCGTAGTAGTACGGGATAGTAGTGGGGCGACCGGATACTCCTCGGAGAGATGGTCCCTGCACTCTAACTCGTCTCTCTCTCTCTCTCTCTCTCTGAACTTCTTACCTCGGGCTTATTTCGGACCGGCCGCGTTGCTGCCCTCAAACCTCGCACTCGTGTGCTTGCTAACAAGAAAGATAAACGGCAAACCAAGCTAGACCACTAAACTGCACTACTTGTGCCACGAAAGATACAAATCCCTATACCATGCCGCATAAAGAACATGAGTCTGCAAAATAAAACCGCCCGAACAGTACAGTTTTTCGGGAGGGGAGTTGCTGTGTGCTCCTGCGGCCTTTGTGTTTTTTCGTACTTGACCAACAGGTTCACCCCCCGCACGCCAAGTCCGCCCTTCGGTATAAGTTCGTCCAGAACTTCACTCACTTCGTTCACGAAGTTCTTGATCCCTCTCTCTCTCTCTCTCTCTCTCTCTCTCTCTCTCTCTCTCTCTCTCTCTCTCTCTCTCTCTCTCTCTCTCTCTCTCTCTCTCTCTCTCTCTCTCTCTCTCTCTCTCTCTCTCTCTCTCTCTCTCTCTCTAATAGTTTTGGGAGACATAGAAGCCTCGCCGGAGTCATCCAGTGGCCAATCCGAGCTCAGAACTCTCGTATTGGACCAGTAGGGGGGGTCAGGTCCCCCGGTGGTATCGCCCTTGTCACAAACAGGGAGTAACAGGGAGTTGTATAGTTAGCGCGGTGTGAGAGAATTCGCAGCTTCAAGATGAAGTCCACACGATAGTGAGCACGTGGGCGGTGTTAGGACCACCCTTTGCGCGAGTCCAGAGTCAGTACTACCGTGGCGGTAGCGACGTGCGCAGTCTATCGTCCGCAGATTGTTGCTGCAGATCTAACTCCACACGTGCAACCCACCGAGAAAAAAGGGGGCCCCCATAAGCCCGAAATTAGAAACCTACCACTCAGGTGGTCCTAAAATGCTCGGCAAATCCAAAGTAACTGGTCAGATGCTCGTTTAGGCTGAAATAAGGGCTGCAGAATGCAAAAACAAGGCAGAATCACCCCCCACAAGGCAATTCCTAGGCAATTCGTATCCCAAAAGCATCCTGTGCGTCCTCTACTTTAACCGTTCACAAATAACGGCAAACGAAAACTGCGGGCACCCATATCAAGCAAACTCGTTCTAAAAACGATCCCCCTCATTGGCGACATGTTTCATCACCGTAGACCCAGAGTTTCCCACTGGGGAAGTGAGGTAGCAGGAACCGAGACAGTCTCTGCACCAACATTGGGGGCTGGCCGCGGAGACGCCCGGCAGCCCCGCGGGGCCGAGGCTCTTCGGGGCTGGGAACGGATCTGCTGGAACAACAACAACAGGGGGGGACACTTTCTACTGTTTTCCCTCAAAGTTCCATATCCAGCCCCTACACTGTCCTGGTGCACTCGACCTCGACACTCTCTCTTTCTCTCTCTCTGTCGTAGAGCTCAGACTCAAGGGTTCCCTCCCGACAGAAACCAGGGGATTAGCTTACCCCTCGGACCCAAAAAAAAAGTGGAATTCTTTGTAATACGCGCACCTGCTTGGCCCGGGGCCGGGCCACCTCCGATCATGAGTGTGTAACAACTCACCTGCCGAAAGGGTGTCGGTTCATCTTGACAGCAGGACGGTGGCCATGGAAGTCGGCATCCGATCATGAGTGTGTAACAACTCACCTGCCGAAAGGGTGTCGGTTCATCTTGACTGCAGGACGGTGGCCATGGAAGTCGGCATCCGATAATGAGTGTGTAACAACTCACCTGCCGAATGCACCGGTCCCGAAAATGGATGATGCTCAAGCGATCCACCCATAGTTGGCCGCGTACTGGTATCACAAAGCCAGGCGTGCGTTGGGGTGCGTGGGCTAGTTCCCAAGGCGCAAACGCGCTCTGACCTACACAAGAAAAAAGCGGCAGATACACACACACACACACACACACACACACAGGGTAAATCTGGGCTCAACGGTCCATTTTGTAGTTGTGTTGTTTCTACCCCGCCCCTCGTCTAGCCCCCCTTCACCATGGTTACAGGCAGCGCCTTTGAAAACTTTTCTTCGACGTGTTGTCTCCATGTTTGTATAAGCGTCCTGAGAGGGTCCCAGCCCTCGTGCCTGGCGCTACATAATGTAGTTGTGCTTGTGAGGGCGGGACGGTTGTCGCGTTTGTTTTCTTCTTTTTTTGTATAAGCACCTGCTTTGTAGGAAATGCTTGAGGAGACTGCCAGTTGCGATAGATCAAAGGAGGTAAATGTGCTGTAGCCCACACGAAACACAGGTAACCCTGGGTTTAGTGGCGGGCGTAAGCGTTCAACAAAAAAGACCCACTTTGTAGTTGTATTGTTTTCTCCCCCTCTAGCCTCCTTCGAAATGAGCACAAGGCAGTCCCTCGAGTATTTTGAATGAAGCGCCGCTTTGTAGGAAACGTTCGAGGAGCCCGCCGGTGGCAAAATCTCGGACGGGGTTCGTGCCGGGTGTCGACGAACGTTCAATGAAAAAAGACAAGACCGCATTCCGTGGTTGCATGGTCTCCCCCCTCTTGCCTCCGTCGAATTGAGCACCGAGGCGGCCCCTCGAGTATCTTTGTAGTTTTCATTTGTTGTCCTCTAGGTTGTGTGAACGTAAAAGAACCCTGTTCTGCGCATGTTTTCCGTTCGTACTCGCGTTCATTCGGTTGGCGTTGGTTGGCGAACACGCCGGTCCATCCCTATGGTGCGGAGAGACGACCCTTTGAGAAAAGGCAAGATAAGAGGCACAGGGAACCTGACGAGGAAGATGGGGAAACTCAAGACGAAGCTGAAGAACACTGGGCAGGCTAAATGTGGCATGGGATGCAGGTTATTGGTGGGTCTTGCATCTCGCGAAGGCAACGGGCAAATCAGTGCGCGAAAGGCTGCGTGTGTGTGTCAGCGGGGAAAGAAAACCCTGTTGAGTTTGGCTCTAGTCTGACTTTGTGCAGTGACACGAAGAGGTGTAGATTAGGTGGAGGCCACAACGATGAAAATACCACTACTCTTGTTGGTCGCTCTACTTATCCAATGATGGGAAGACGGCAGCTGCACCCTGGGTCTTCGGATCGTAGCTTATCCGTTTCCAGCGTCACGCGGGCTTCGCCCACCGAGAAAAAAGGGCCATAAGCCCGAAATTAGAAACCTACCACTCAGGTGGTCCTAAAATGCTCGGCAAATCCAAAGTAACTGGTCGGATGCGTTTAGGCTGAAATAAGGGCTGCAGAATGCAAAAACAAGGCAGAATCACCCACAAGGCAACTCCTAGGCAATTCGCTCGCGAATCCTCGTTTGGAGACACCAGTCAGGTGGGGAGTTTGGCTGGGGCGGCACATCTGTTACACATTAACGCAGGTGTTTTAAGGCAACCTCAGCAAGAACAGAAATCTCGCGTAGAGCATAAGGGTAAAAGCTTGCTCAATGCACGATCTTCAGAAAGAAAAATTACCACAGGGATAACTGGCTTGACAGCCAAGCCTACATGGCGACGCGTTGCTTTTTGATTAAAGACACCGAGGGGAAAACAACTTACTTCTCAGGAAAGAATGGCCGGAAACACGAAAGAAGAATAAAGGGGAGCATAAGGCGAAAAGAGCCGAAGACAAAATGGCGGGCTTCAGCGCAAGCTTGCAGCTAACGGGGCTCGACTACATCGCGCCGTCGCAGGCTTGCGTGCTGCCATTGCTGCCTGCTGAGGAGGTCGGCTCCGTCATGCGGCACGACAAGCGGGCGAAGGGCGCCGAGAGCAAAGTCAAGCTCGACCTCGCCGACTGCTTGGCGTGCAGCGGCTGCGTCACGACGGCGGAGACCATGCTCGTGCAGGAGCAGTCGCTGGGCGCAAGTTCTGGGGCGTCCTGCGCAGCGTCGGGCGCGGCGTCGTGGTGCCTTATCCGTTTTCAGCGACAAACGGGCTTCGGCTCGCGAATCCTCTTTTTGTGAGACACCGAGGGGGAAACAACTCACTTCGCAGGAAAGAAATTGCCGGAAACACGATAGAAGAATAAAAGGGGAGTATAAGGCGGAAGACAAAATGGCGGGCTTCAGCGCAAGCTTGCAGCTGACGGGGCTCGACTACATCGCGCCGTCGCAGGCTTGCGTGCTGCCATTGCTGCCTGCTGAGGAGGTCGGCTCCGTCATGCGGCACGACAAGCGGGCGAAGGGCGCCGAGAGCAAAGTGAAGCTCGACCTCGCCGACTGCTTGGCGTGCAGCGGCTGCGTCACGACGGCTGAGACCATGCTCGTGCAGGAGCAGTCGCTGCGCAAGTTCTGGGGCGTCCTGCGCAGCGTCGGGCGCGGCGTCGTGGTGCCAGCTGGGGTCGCGGACGCCGCCGGCGAAGACCCGCTGCCGGCTCCGGAGACCCCGCCGAAGAAAATCGTCGTCTCGCTCTCGCCGCAGTCGGTCGCTGCGTTCGCGGAGTACTTCAAGGAGCCGCCGGCCGCGGTCTTCGCCCGCATGGACGCGCTGTTCAAGCAGGTCCTTCACTGCGACGAGGTCATCGACCTCTTCTGGGCGCAGTCCGTCTCCCTGCTGGAGAGCACCGGTGACACCCTGCAGCGCCTCGTCGACCGGCACGCCCTGCAAAACGAGGACCGCACCATCTCCAGCCCCCCGCCGCTGCCAGCCGTCACGTCTGCCTGCCCCGGGGTTGTGTGCACCGTCGAAAAAAAGGGAGAGCTGCCCCTCGGCCACTTGTCGTCCGCGCCGTCTGCACAGGCGGTCGCTGGGAAGATCGTGAAGCAGGTGCTGGCAGAGGCAGCGGGCATCGGGGAGTTCGAAGTGTTCCATGTGTCGGTCCAGCCGTGCTACGACAAGAAGCTCGAAGCAACCCGGCGCGAGTTCGGCGCAAACGACGGCGCCGACCGGTACACGGACTTGGTGCTCGCCACCCACGAGGTCTTGGACCTCGTCGCGTCCCTCGCCGCCGCCCCGCCCGGGGAAGGCGGCGCGAAGCGGCCGAAAGCGGGGGGCGCGGAGGCCGAGGAAGAGGCTGCTGCTAACGGGGAAGAAGGCGCTGAGACGGGCGGGCGAGATGCTTTTTCCGCCAGCGGTCGGAGTCCGCTGCTTCGAAGCGTCGGCGCAGAAGGCGGCGCGAAGCGGGCGAAAACGGGTGCGGAGGACAAGGAAGAGGCTGCGAACGGGGAAGAAGGGGCGCAGACGGGTGGAGACGCCGCTGCTGCTGCTGCTGCGTCTGCGTCCGCGTCTGCCAGCGGCGGTGCGCCGGGAGAGCAGCAGCGCGGCAAAGGCGGCGCGAAGCGGCCGAAGACGAGCCCCCCCGCCACCGCCGACGCGGAATCAGCCGCAAACCCTCCTCCCCCAAGCGGCGGAGATGCGGAGGCAGCAGCCGCCGCCGCCGCTGGCGGCGGCGGGACGCCGGAGCAGCGCGGCACCGCCGCGTTCTTCCGGGCGCTGCGGCCGGCGGCCGAGCCGGGCTGCTGCGGCGGCACCGGCGCGTGCGGCGCGGCGCCGGCCGCCGAGTCCGGACCGGTGTTCGACGCTTCCGGATCGTACTGCACCTTCGCGGTCGCCGAGGTGGCCCGCGTGCTGTACCACGCGTCGGTGACGGCGGCAGACCTGCAGACGGGCGGGCGAGGCGTCGTCGGCGAAGTTGCGCCGGAATCGTCGCTGCCCGGCCACCCCGGGTACCACCTGACGGCGCTGTCGAAGACTCCGCTGTGCCGGGTGGGGAGTGAGTGGGAGCTGAAGGTCGTGCAGAAGCGGCCGAACTTCGACGAGTTCACGCTGGTCGTCGGCGGGGCCGTGGTGTTCAAAGCCGCCGTCTGCAACGGGTCGCAGCACATGACGAACCTCGTCCGGACCACCCGCGCGAAGCGTGTGCCCCAGTACCGCGCGTACGACTTCATCGAGCTCATGGCCTGCCCCGGCGGCTGCACCAACGGCGGCGGACAGATCCGCAGCGAGCAGCAGCTGCAAGCCGTCACGCCGGCGACCCTCGGCCAGCGGGTCAAGGCGCTCCACCACGAGTACGTCGCGGAGGCGGCCGGCGCGCCGGCGGCGCAGCGTCCGCTTGGCTCGATGCTGACGGTGCGCAAAATTTACGACTTCATCGGGGGGCTGCCGTTCTCGCAGAAAGCCGTCGAATACCTGCACACGTCGTTCAACGACTGCAGCCCGGTCGCGCAGCAGGACCAAGGGGCGCAGCCAACGCTTGCGCAGATCGACTGGTGAGGCGCGCGGTTGTCTCTCGTTGTGGAGGCGAGTCAGCGTGCCTATCAGCTCCCGCGCGGCCACAGCGTCGACGCAGTACCTACAGCAACTACTGATAGCCATCCATCCGACAAGAACGACGAGTTGGAGACGTGGCAGTATCATGTGATCGCATGTCATGTCATTTCACGTATACCTTGTTCCGTTAGGGGGAGTCATTTGCATGTATTGAAGCCGGTCAGACAGTTTCATGCAACTCGAGGGATGGACCTGATAGACCGTGGTGCGCCGTGTTCAACAGCGCAGGCAATTCGATGCAGTTCCGGGGGAAAGGGATGGACCGGCTTGCACATGGTGACAGGCTGACACATGCTAAGTACATGTGAAACCTCATGAAAGGCAGGTCGCGAACGTCGGCCGACTAATGGGTAAGGCACTTCCAACACCGTTAAACGAAGTGACTGGGGTGGCCGGCTACATTGGATGAGCACACTTTTCCACAAAACTTCCCAGAAATTCCCAAGATTTTGTTCGCAAACCCGAGAGGTAGGGACCCGAGAGGGAGGGAGAAACTGAGGGTTTGCACCGTTAAACGACGACGGGCCATTCGCTGGCGCGGTCGTGCTCGGTGTAGGGGGCTCCTCCGCCGGGCAATCGAAGCTCCCGGCAGGGCCGCCTGCAAACCCTCAGCTCCGCAGTCAAGGCTTTTGGAGCCCCGCCCACAGGAAAAGTCTTTTTGTTCTTGTTTTTCTGCGTGCCCCTATTGTCTTCCGCCTTGTTTTTTCGTGCACGGTGGGAAGTCTGATCAACCACGAAGACACGCTTGTCAACGTCTTTTCTTCTTCTTTTTTTAGCCTTCGCAAGATTATCACGATGTTTGTCGTATAACTCGCGAGGTTGTAGGCCGCACCATGAGGAAGGTAGGAAATCTGCTTGCTTGTCTGCCTGCGTCTTTGGAGCTGATGCTGTACACGGCTCGTTGTGGGAAGGAAGAGCCTAAGTCAGTTTTTCCTTCAGGTTGAATGCTGTTCTACTTTGAACGTATTCAACCAGTGGGTGACAGTTGACTCGACACCTATAGCTCCTGTCGATGAAGAAGGTTTTCCGTTCTTTTCAACTCAATAGCCACTCGACAGCACACTTCTGTCTCTTGGCGAGCTGTGCGGCAGGGCTCCCTCCCCCCGATCTGGCTGAGGGGAGCCGTTGCTCATCATATGCGCCGCAGACTCGCGTTTGTTGGAAACCGACTGTCGCCCTTCTCTATCTCACGGGCGCATGGTCAATGGGGGTCACCGCACTAATATTCTCTCTTTCGTTGTTGCTGCATATCAACGACTGCTTGGGGGAGGGGGGGGGGGAAGCCGGGAGAAACCATTACAAAAGCTAGCCCAAACAACTTCCGCCGGTAAAGAAACCTGCCCCAAGGAATCGTCAAACGCCTTCGAGTGGGTCTGACAGTTGCTGTTACTTGTGTGTGCGAAGGACCTGTTTTGTATCTTTACATGGCAGGTTCCAACGCTGCCAACTTTCTTTTTTGTACTGACATAGGTTACTGCTGCGGCCTTCTGGGTGGCAGCTGTGTCAGGTCAAGTAGCGAGATCTGGGGTCCTGTGATGGCTGAGTGCACACCTAAGCAGGGCTGCATCCTCGTGTTGTAGCCGTGCTGTGTATAAGGTTTCGTGAGGGCCTGGTCAACCAGCGTGGTATGTTGTTCCAAAAAGGTCGAAAGACAGCGGACGAGACAACGGCCGACATTCATCGTCGGGAACACAGAAAGGTTGTCGAGAGCGAACACGTCGAACTTGTCAATAATAGCCAGCAACGATTGCAACCGGGGAGATGGGGAACAGAAGAAACTAGAGTTTTTCGTCTCGTTTTCCGCACTACCCTGAACGTACATCCTGCTTGGTTTCAATGATGGCAGCAATTGATCATGGTTGGAAAGTCCTACCTACTCTCGGGAAGTCCAGGTTCATACATTGCATGTGGCTAATCGTGCCCGATAAATATCCCACGATCTCGAGGCGCGGGAACCCTGGACTTGTAAATGCTTCCGAAGGGTCTTCGGCGTCCGGAGAATCCGTGATTCCACATCAGAAGCTGCAGACTTCAAACACAGATCAGCGCCGCGCGCATCCGTTCCGTCATCCTCAGTGCAACGAGAAGTGAATGCTCTAGGGCGGCCCTCCTTGCCCGCCAACCCTACAGCTGCTTCTCGTGTCGTGCTTCGCTTGCTGCTCGTCATCTCTCTCCTCTTTATGTCATGGTGACCCTGGTTCATTGGATTCGATATGTGTCAGCTCCAGTCGCGGATTCGAGTATGTGTTCAGCACCGTTCGGTCGGATCCGATATGTGTAAGCTGCGGCGTCAACTACTCGTGACGCTGTACCAGTCCCCGCAGAAGTACCTCGGTGCCAGCGTCGACGCCGAAGTGTCCGGTGTCCTTCCGCACGGAGGCATGCGGAAGGGCTTCCGCAAGAGAAGGGAAATAAATCCACGTTTCCACCCTTTGGAGACTCTGAAAGTTTCCTCCAAAGCAGGTGCTTACACAAGAAAAAGAGATCAGTCTGGCTGCCCCTGGGCTCGCGCAATGAAGAGACGAGATGGCGGTGGACGACCCGTTTATCGGCCTTGTTCCGACGATCTGCCGGGACGCGTCGGTCAACTGACTCGTGGCACGGGCCGCGCTGTACCAATCCCCGCAGATGGACCTCGCCGCCGCCCCTGAATGGGGAACTTCCGCACGAAAGAGCTCCCGCAAGAGAAGGGACTTCTCTTGTGAAAAATACATCCACGTTTCCACCCTTCGAGTCTTTTTTTGCCCCCCAAAGATTTCCTACAAAAAGCTGCAAAGCAGGTGCTTACACAAAAAGAAACAGCACGAGAAAAACCATACCAAAAGCAGAACAACAAAGAGATCAGTCTGGCTGCCCCTGGGCTCGCGCAGTGAGGAGACGAGATGGCTGCGAACGACCCGTTTCTCGGCCTTGTTCCGACGATCTGCCAGGACGCGTCGGTCAACTACCTCGTGGCGCGGGCCGCGCACCGCATCGCGCTGTACCAATCCCCGCAGAAATACCTCGCCGCCGCCCTCGAGCGGGGCACCAGCGTCGACGCCGAAGTCCTCTCAGCCCTGCTCTCCCTCTCGAGCGGCACCGAGCGCACCATACACGCCCTCCCCGCCAAGCTCCGGAAGGCCGGCGCCCTAGTCCAAGCAGCGGCTGCCCACCCGCCGCAGGGCAGGTCGGAGGACACGGCGCAGGCCATCGAACGGGCAACGGCGCTGTTGCAGTGCCTCGAAATGTGGGGAGCCGGCGAGCTGAAGGCCGCCGTCCAGTACGCGGAGACCCGCGTGCTGCAGCGGTGGCCGACGGACTTCATCACCCTCCGGCTGGTCTGCGACGCGCACGTCATCCTCGGACAGGCCGAGGAGTACCTGAAGGTCACCCGCGAGGTGGAACCCTTCTACCGCGCCTCTGCCAAGAGGGTGCATCCCTTCGTCCTGGGTATGCTCGCCTTCGGGCTGCAAGAAGTCGGCGACACAGCGTCCGCTCGCGTCGTCGCCAAGAAGTCGCTCCGCACGGGGGTAAAGGACAGCTGGGCGGTGCACGCGGTCGCGCACTCGCTGACGTCAGACGGGCAGGCCTCCCGGTGCCTGCAGTACTTAAACGCGACAGCCGACATCTGGCAGGCTGCGGACTTGCTCGCAGAGCACATCTGGTGGCACGCGGCGGTTTCGCACGTCGACGTTTGCAAGCCGTACCGCGCGCTCAACGTGTACGACAAGCGGCTGATGAACGGGAGAGGCGACACCCGCACGCTGACGGAAAACCTGGTTTCCGAGATTCCGACGACCGCGTTCGCCCTGTCGGACGCCGCCGGGATCTTGTGGCGGTTGTACCTGCAAGGCGTCGACGTCGGCTCGCGGGCGAAAGCGGTGGTGCGGGGCTTTTTGCTCGGCGGGCACGAGACGTCCGACGTGTGGGTCTTCACGACCTGCCACTTCATGCTCGCCGCCTTACTGGCCGGCGAGGACGCTGTGCAGCAGGACATCCTGCGGAGCCTGCGGGCGGCGAACGGCGGGGGGAACGACGTGTCGTTCATCAAGGAGGAGGCAGGGTACCCCATTTGCCTCGCGATGCTCCGGCACCGGGAGGGGCTGCACGCGGAGTGCGTGGCGCTGCTGCAGGGGGTCGATTTGACGCTCATCGGCGGGAGCGCCGCGCAGCGGGACACGTTCTGCCTGACGCTGCTCGACGCGTGCGTCCGGGCGAAGAGCAACCCGGCCTGCCTGGCCCTCACGAAGCAGCGGGTCGCGGATTCGCCGAGTTCTCCACTGTCGTGGCTCATCCGTGCGAACGCTGAGGCTGGCAACGCCGAGGGCGGCGCCTTCGACCGGTCTGTCCTCGACGCGCCCGCCGGGTCGCCGCGTGAAGAGCTGCCGACGTCGGTTCTGGTGGCCAGGAAGTTGGAAGCGGACGCTGACCGGCAAGTCCTGGGCGGGTCGCTCTACTCGCTCGCGAAGAGGTGGACCCGAAAGCACAGTCGCCCGCCGGCTGCGCAAAGGGCCAAGTTGTGATCACCACATCAAACCACGGGCCAAGTCCCCTGCGAGGAAACGCCTGGCGCTCCTTGTGGTGGACGTCAATTGGCCGGTGCATCTTTTGTATGGTGGCAAGCGCGCGTGTAATCATTGTTAGAAAGAGACGATTGGCAGTGTATCGAAAGCACAGTCGCCCGCCGGCTGCGCAAATGGACCAAGTTGTGATCACCACATCAACCACGGGCCAAGTCCCCTGCGAGGTAACGCCTGGCGTTCCTTGTGGTGGACGTCAATTGGCCGGTGCATCTTCTTGTATGGTGGCAAGCGCGCGTGTAGTCATTGTTAGAAAGAGACGATTGGCAGTGTATCGAAAGCACAGTCGCCCGCCGGCTGCGCAAATGGACCAAGTTGTGATCACCACATCAACCACGGGCCAAGTCCCCTGCGAGGTAACGCCTGGCGTTCCTTGTGGTGGACGTCAATCGGCCGGTGCATCTTCTTGTATGGTGGCAAGCGCGCGTGTAGTCATTGTTAGAAAGAGACGATTGGCAGTGTATCGCAAGCACAGTCGCCCGCCGGCTGCGCAAATGGACCAAGTTGTGATCACCACATCAACCACGGGCCAAGTCCCCTGCGAGGTAACGCCTGGCGTTCCTTGTGGTGGACGTCAATTGGCCGGTGCATCTTCTTGTATGGTGGCAAGCGCGCGTGTAGTCATTGTTAGAAAGAGACGATTGGCAGTGTATCGAAAGCACAGTCGCCCGGCTGCGCAAGGGACCGAGTTGTGATCACCACATCAACCAGTGTTGGCCGGTGCATGTTTTTGTATAGTAACAAACGCGTGTGCCATTGTTATCAAGAAGTGACGGTTGATAGCGTATCGTGGTGTAAACATTAAGGGACTACACACGAGCGCATACAAATCTCCCAATGTGCCCGCCGGCTCACCTCGTGAGGAGCTGCCTATCATACACACGCGCGCAAACAAAAGATATGCCGGCCGCCGGGGGGTAAAACACGAGAAAAGACGCAACCATCCAACGAATGCTGGCCGCCCCCCCCGCGACTGTTGTTTCTCCAAGAAGATCGATAGCGGGGGGGCCAGTCGGCCGATAACGTTTCTTTCCCCTCCACCAGCCTTCACGACCCACTTGTTATGGTTTCACGTGCTCTATGACCTGCGGCACGGCAGATGATGCCATATCAGTACAAGGAACAAAGCATGCGATCACACGTTATGCCACGTTAGCAACACAGTCACTCGTTGTTTTCATACCAAGCGGGTCATGCACCCTGCCCTGCAGTATTTCACCGCAGGGCAAGGGGGTACACCCCTTTTCTTTTACATAAACGCCAGCTTGGAAGGAAATGCTCGACAAAAGCTGCTAGACAAAGAACCGAAGGGATTCCCAAGTGCTGTAACTACCGAACCACGTGTTGAACGGACGTGAGGTCATGCGGGTCTACCCCTACACGACAAAACACACAAACACAACAGGTCAAAGTCCTGAGTGAGAAAACAACACACGGTGGTGTAAGCGAAGAACAAAGCGCGACAAACACAAGCATGAATGGAGGAACCCTTCTTCTCGCAGAAGTTAAACAACTAAAAACTCGGGATCGTCACCGGCAGCGGACGTGAAACGCGCATCGGAGAAAAACGGGGCGCGGAGCACGAAGCAATCGAAGCATGACACATCGCATGTCGGTACCGACTTGTGCAGGCGATCGTCACAGATTGTTGATGCATAACAAGTTCAAGCTTTTTCAGCTACAACAGTTGCACTGAAGGCAACTCATCCGGGACACATTTTACGTTAAACGAAGCCAACGCAACCGTGCTGATACAGGAACCACCCCCCAACCCTTACAAAGTTTTTCTCTCCAGAAAGGTTTCTCCAATGTACACGCGAAGAACGAGAATAGCAGCACCGGAAATGGTACGGGGGGGTGGGACGGGGTAGACGTGGGGGAACTACGGAGACCAGAAGGAGGATGTCTGTGTCTGGCTTTTTTATGCCTTTGTTCAAATTGTTGCCTGGTGCTTGCCTTGCGCAAGTTGCTCAAGCCTTTCGCTGCAGTCCCTCGAGACGTATTTGCTTGTCTCTCGTAGCACGGGTGGGCCTCAACTATGGCGAGCTACGAACAGCCGCCTGGCAAAACAAGGTCGCGCAGGTTCTGCGCATGCCGATGTTCCGCCCGACGTGTCCGTGGCTCAAAGGAAACACTGGTGTTAGGCAGACACCAATCACAGCACGTTCTTGCCCTTCCCGTCTCCTCCACCCAGGTACGCTGTTGCAACCAACAAATCAGAAATGGAATCGTGAAGCATCCGTTTTCTTTTTTCTTTTTTTTTTTCCTTTCGCGCCGGCCATTTAAAAGGACCGCCGCAGGGGGTGGAGGCCGAACGCGACCACAAAAAGAGGGTAATCGGAAGTGTCAGGCCCATCGCAAGAAGGCGAGATGCTGGCCGTTCTTACGCTCTCGTGTGTGTGCAGCCAGGGTCCTCCGCGAAAGAAACCGAAGAGCTCGTCACTCGCCAACCGTGGATGTGGTGCGTGAGTACAAGTAAGGCCCCGGAACACACCCGGACTCCCCGTCATTAGTCCTCTCTTTATCCCGTGAAAGCTTTGCCTTTTCTGGCCTGGAGACGCGAGGCGCGCTAGCACAGAATGTACCTGCTTTCGATGGGCCCCCTCGTGGGTTCCATCCCCGCCCGGAGTGTCGTGTTCTCGCGTTCGTGCGGTCTTTCCCTATAAAGGGCAACAGGCAACAAAGACACAAGCCACAAAAAACAGCCCGACTGGGAAACAACCACACAGGAACCCAAAAACATTCGGAAACCCCAGGAATGTTTGATCCACACCGGTGTGGGTTGATAAAGCGCTCGCCAAACCGCCGGGACCTTAAAAATGACCCTAAAAGGACCCTGAAAGACCCCTGTTTTGCCGAAAAAAGGCCGCACAAGCACACGTCCTGCCACCGCAGAGACGACACGCACACTGGTATACGATACCTCAAAGGAACCTTTACGACAATGGTCACCCGGAGAGATCCCGGATCTTTAAGTGGACTTACACTCTTTAAAAATGCCCGTGGAGAATGTTGGCCGAAACCGAACTTGCCGACACACACTCACGCACACACACACTCTCTCTTCCTCGTGGTCGTACTCCGTGAAGGGAGGCACCGCGTTATAACGGGTCCGCCAGACACACACTCTCTCTTCCTCGTGGTCGTACTCCGTGAAGAGAGGCACCGCGTTATAACGGGTCCGCCAGACACGCACTCTCTCTTCCTCGTGGTCGTACTCCGTGAAGAGAGGCACCGCGTTATAACGGGTCCGCCAGACACGCACTCTCTCTTCCTCGTGGTCGTACTCCGTAAAGGGAGGCACCGCGTTATAACGGGTCCGCCAGACACACACTCTCTCTTCCTCGTGGTCGTACTCCGTAAAGGGAGGCACCGCGTTATAACGGGTCCGCCAGACACGCACTCTCTCTTCCTCGTGGTCGTACTCCGTGAAGGGAGGCACCGCGTTATAACGGGTCCGCCAGACACGCACTCTCTCTTCCTCGTGGTCGTACTCCGTGAAGGGAGGCACCGCGTTATAACGGGTCCGCCAGACACGCACTCTCTCTTCCTCGTGGTCGTACTCCGTGAAGACAGGCACCGCGTTATAACGGGTCCGCCAGACACGCACTCTCTCTTCCTCGTGGTCGTACTCCGTGAAGAGAGGCACCGCGTTATAACGGGTCCGCCAGACACGCACTCTCTCTTCCTCGTGGTCGTACTCCGTAAAGGGAGGCACCGCGTTATAACGGGTCCGCCAGACACACACTTTCTCTTCCTCGTGGTCGTACTCCGTAAAGGGAGGCACCGCGTTATAACGGGTCCGCCAGACACGCACTCTCTCTTCCTCGTGGTCGTACTCCGTGAAGGGAGGCACCGCGTTATAACGGGTCCGCCAGACACACACTCTCTCTTCCTCCTTCTCTCTCTCCGCGTGTATTCCGAATGTCCGATCGCCGTGAGCGAACTTTCAGTCTAAAAACGACGACGATGACGGGAACAGAGACCAGCCTTTTTTCGTTGAGCGCACGGCGCCTGGTTGCTTTTAATCCAGGGCGCGAGTGAATCGCCGCTTTCGGAGGCGGTGAGCTTCTGTCGTTTCCTCCCACATCCCCGTTTCTCGCCTGCGTCTTCGGGGACATATTTCTTTGAAGTTTTTTTCTGACCTGCGGGTCAGCGGCGCCAAAAACCGGAAAGGGAGAAGGTGTGTGTTTGGGTGTTCACCTATATGTTGGGAGAATAAGACCAAGCGAAAAAAGACTGCGTGTTTTTTCCATGGGACTTTAAAACCCCGGTGTCCCGGCGTCAGACACCGGGAAAACCCGGTCACACGTTACGGTACACAAGGGAAGAAGCAGAAAATACTCGAGGGACTGCCTTGTGCTCATTTCGAAGGAGGCTAGAGGGGGGTGAAAACAATACAACTACAAAGTGGGTCTTTTTTGTTGAACGCTTACGCCCACCATTTACCTGTGTTTCGTGTGGGCTACAGCACATTTGCCTCCTTTGATCTATCGCAACCGGCAGTCTCCTCAAGCATTTCCTACAAAGCGGGTGCTTATACAAAAAAAAGAACAGCACGGCAAGCTTTTCTCCGGTCGCAAGAGCGCAGCCGTCAACTGCTGCACGCAACGTGCCACAACCCCCGTCCCGTGGGGGCCGGCCGCCCGGGGCTGGGAATGGACCACTGGAACAACTGCCCCCCCCCCCTGTGGAGGGAAACTTCAGAGTGAACCAGCTACTAGATGGTTCGATGGGTCTTTCGCCCCTATACCAAGCTTCGATGAGCAATTTGCACGTCAACACCGCAACGGACCTCTACCAGGGTTTCCCCCGGCTTCGTCCTATCCAGGCATAGCTCACCATCTTTCGGGTCCCAACAAGTGTACTTAACCTCAAATTCCTTCCAGTAAATCAGGATCGCTGTGCTGCGTCCTCAAGGATTGGCACGCATCTCCCTTTCAGTGCGGTTTGTGGGTTTGACACCCTAAGCCTCGCACACGTGTTAGACTCCTTGGTCCGTGTTTCAAGACGTGTCAATGAAGAACCGTGGGACGTGGGGCGAGGACCGTGCTTCCACAACATATCACCACACATCGTCTTCTTGTTGCGTTAGTGGGGAGTCATTTGCATGCAAATTAGTACCACACATCGCATTGCTGCGGCAACCCTAGTAGCCAACGGCAGAGCTGTGCACGGTGAAGTCCAGCCTCAGAAGCTGGAGTTAAACTGGAGTTAAAAAGCGCGCGTCACACCCGCTTTTCGGGTGTGGAT
Organism: Diplonema papillatum; assembly: GCA_030068145.1. Lineage (NCBI taxonomy): Eukaryota > Euglenozoa > Diplonemea > Diplonemida > Diplonemidae > Diplonema > Diplonema papillatum. The sequence goes on along the minus strand of JAPJBO010000505.1, from coordinate 58,844 downwards.
TTACACGCGTTTTTGGTTTGCGGAGTTCTTGCGTTCTTCGCTACTTCGGTTTTCGGGAACAAATTTTTGCTGTTTTTTTTACATAAGCGCCAGCTTGAAAGGAAATGCTCGACGATGCTGCCCGACAAAGAACAGAAGGGATCCCAAGTGCTGTAACTACCGAACCACGTGTTGAACGGACGTGAGGTCATGCGGGTCTACCCCTACACGACAAATCACACAAACACAACAGGTCAAAGTGCTGAGTGAGAAAGCAACACACGGTGGTGTAAGCGAAGAACAAATCAGATTGTGTTTGTATTGTATTTGCCCCTTACCTCTATATTTCCCCCCTTCCATTCGGAGTCGAAGCAGCTACGTCGAGTATTTCCAGTCGATCCATTCCCAGCCCGGAGGTGCCCCTAACGCCCCGTCCGCTCTGCCCTGGATGGGTGTCCGTCTTTACGTGGCTTGTGTTCAGCGCAAGCGCCAAGCCCCAAGGTGCGCGACGTCTCGATGATTTTTTGCTTGGGAAATTGGTAGCAGCCAACTGACCCCCTGGGCGCCGCCGAACACGCCGCGTGCGTAGCAGGCGGTCTCCCCGGTACACTAGTGCTTGGCGAAAAGGAAAGAACGAAAAAGAAAGGAACAGCTTCGCAGTCTGTCTGAGCCGGGCTCGGCTTGCGGTGTCAAGCCCAGGCGCATCCTCCGTTTCACCTCTAGACTATCCTCAAGGTGCGGTCCTGCTGACCTGTGTCTGTCTCATTCTCTCAAGTTTGCAGAGTGTGTAGAAAAGCCGCCAAAAGGTGTGTGAGAGAGAGAAAAGGCTGGCGGGGAGTGGTTGGGATCCGTCGCGGCTGTTTCCTGTGCACACCAACCTAGCTTGGTACACAATTGTCTCCTGTGGCCATGGGGTGTCCACAGAGCGAATATCCTCGGCGAGCCAAGTTGATTAACTCCTTGCTAGCACGAGTCGCTCAGTTTGGGAAGCTGAGCTTTCCGGCAGGTATCCCTCTGCTGATGCTAAGTATCCCGGAGGCCGATAGCGAACAAGTACGGTGATGGAAACATGTAACTAACCTTGGTCAAAAGTTCCATGGGACATGGAGCAGAGAGCCTTAGCCAAACGAGGCTGCAGTTTAGATCAGCGCGTGGCCACCACGGGCAGCCGGCGGGGCCATCAGCAGTGACGTAAGGATGCTCACAATTTGGGCTATACTCCGCTTCAGGGGTTACCCGAGATTGAATTCCAACACATACACACACACACACACACACACACACACAGTCAACAAAAAGAGACCAAGGCGGGTAGTTTTGAAAGGCAGGAAGGCGTGAATGTCAGCGATGCACCGTGCAAAGCTGCGGGTGGCTTCGGAGCGGGTGTGCTTGACGGCCGAGATGCGGCAGAAGCGTGGGTACCTGAACATGTACCCGAAGCCCGATGCGAACACGATGCCGGAGTTCACCGCCAGCCAGATGTACTACGATCTTCCGGACTACATCTTGCACAGGGACCACAAGCAGGTCCGTTCACCCAAGCTTGACGAGACGAACACCAGCGAGCTCACGCGGGAGCAAGAGAGGATTCAGCGTATCAAAGTCATGAAGCACCGGGAGGAGCTTAACCGAACCCGCCGCAAATCGTCGATCGCGGCCGACGATGTGCCGGCGTGGGAGCCGAAGGCCGGCAGCAAGGGCAGGTTCCGCAGGTCGTGGTCCGGGGCGCAGGCTGTCGAGTATCAGCTTCGAAACGGGGTCCCGCCGACGGCTCTGAGCGTCGACGACGACCTGCGCGCGGTGGACCCGTTCTGCCTCCGCGAAGACGTCGGCACCCTGCCGCTCGACCAGCTCCTGCGGAAAGCGAAGGCTTCTTTCCCGAAGGCCCCCGCGCACAACGTCTACTTTCGGCAGCTCATCGAGACGCGGCACTTCAACGACCTTTCCAGCAGGTCTTCCCGCTTCTTTTTTGTAGTAGCACCTGCTTTGTAGGAAATACTTGAGAAGACTGCCAGCTGCGGAAGATCAAAGGAATGTGCTGTAGCCCACGCGAAGAACAGGTGAATGTGGGTTTAGTGGCGGGCGTACGCGCTCAACAAAAGAGACCCACTTTGTAGCTGTATTGGTTCTCCTCCTCCTCCTTCGAAATAAGCACAAGGCAGCCCCTCGAGTATTTTAGCCACAATGCGAAGTGTGGGGAAACCGAGCCGTCTGGGTGGCTGGGGGGATTTGCCAATTTGCCACCTGAAACCACGTCCAGGATTTGGGTTCAGGGTAATGCGGTCAACGAAAACTTTAGTTTCCCTTTCTACGTTCTCCTACTCTCGCGGTGTACGGTTTTTGTCGTATTAGACGCTAGTTTCTTACCGTGGTACAGCAATTTCTCTCTCCTTGCAGCTGACGGGGCTCGACTACATCGCGCCGTCGCAGGCTTGCGTGCTGCCGTTGCTGCCTGCTGAGGAGGTCGACTCCGTCATGGCACGACAAGAGGGCGAAGGTCAGCAGACTCGCAGACTGCTTGGCGTGCAGCGACTGCGTCACGACGTCGGAGACCCTTGTGCAGGAGCAGTCGCTGCGCAAGTTCTGGCCCTTCCTGTCGCAAGCGCTGTGAACCGTGGCACTTTGAAATACCGGAATCTGTGAAGTGAATCTGCAAAAACATTAACTTGGTTAAACTAACACTTTCACTAGCCGTAGACTCTAAACCCCCGAATTCTCAAGCGAACTTAACTTTCATAAAAACAGGTTCCAACGCCTGAGCAACGGCGTGCCTCTACCGGCGACCGGGCTTGACTTCCCAGAAGTTGTCAACTTGCTGTCGAAGGGGATCGTGTCCAAAGCAGCCTCGGGGGGCTCGGCCGCGGACGCGTGGCGGGCCAGCGCGGTGTGGCTGCACGACTTGTGCGCCGCCGTCGCCGACGGGTCGAAGACGGACGCCTTCTTCCACTTCCTCGCGAAGGCGACCGCTGTCGAGTGCCAAGGCGACTGGTGCAGCTCGACGTTCAACCACCAGGTTGTCGCGGGCGCCGAGCTGAGCGACCGGTCCTTCAACCGGATGATCACCGAACTGGACCAAAGGGGGCCCAGGGCCTTCTGGGAGGCGGCGAAGAGCGTGCCGGAGTTCCGACCCGACTTCCAGCTCTTCCTCGACAGCTTCCTCGCGCTGTCCGACGGGGAGAGAACGCAGGCGCTCGCGGCCGTCACCCGCCACTGGGACAGCGTAGCGGACGTCCTCGAAGCACAGCACGCTGACGACGTGCGCAGCGGCACCCGCCCCGCGCTGTACGCGGCGACCGAGGCGGGGATGCGGGAGCTCGCCTCCGACTACCTGCTGATGCCTTTCGAGCTCTGGGCGGAGACGGGTCTCGCGGCGGAGGCGTTCGCGTCCGCCGGGCTGACGGAGGCGCGCACGGCGGAGCTGGCCGCGGCCTTCGACCAAAAAGTCGCCCCGAACATCACCCTCGGAGAGTGGCTGCGGTGGCAGGTTCTCGGCGAATACGTCGCTGCGGCGGCCGTCCACCGGGAAAGCGCCGAACGCGCCGCAGCGGACGCTCGCGACGACAAGCCGGCCGGCGGCGCCGACGACGACGTACCGGACTTCTCGGCGGATCTCGCCTTTGACTCGGACGCGCCGGCGGCCGAGGAGGCCGTCCAGAAGGTGAAGAAGCGGCCGTTCGCCGGGCCGCGGCTGCCGGCGGCGTTTCCGCACCCGTCGGCTTCGCTGGCGGCGCGGCTCAAAAACCTGGCCTTCGGCTCCGCGCTGCGGTCCATCGTCGCCGACCACACCCGGCAGGCACCGACGGCGTGGGCCTTCCACCTCAACTCCCCAGACACGGACGCCGCCGCCGACAAGCAGCAATCCCTCGCGTCCTTCGTCAACGGCGCCGCCCCCGTCGCGTTCCAGTTCCTCCGCTGCCTCGCGGCCCCCGGGAACATCCCCGGCGGCAACGCAGCGCGGACCGACGCGTTTTTCCTGGGCAACTCAGCCGCGGCGCTGGGCACGGTGGCGCCGGGACCTCTGATGGTCCCGGGGAACGATCCTGTCCACGCGCTCGACTGGTACGCGGTCGCGGCGGAGTGCCTGAAGAAGGACCAGGGAACCCGGGTGTGGTCGACGCCGGAAGGCGCCGCCGAGGCGCGCGACGATGCGAGGGTGACCGCGATGGCTGTGGGGTACCTGCAGCGGCTGGCGGGCGCGGACTTCGCGGCCGCGGCGGCCGAGCGGGCGGCGGTGATCAACCTTGCGCGGCACGCCGCCGAAGACGTCGAGTACCTCATCGGACACCTCAGGCGGACCATCGGCAAGCGCGCCTCGCGGGAAACCGTCGACCCCCAGGACCAGAACTGCCCAGACTATCTGATGCAGAACGTCACGGTCGCCGCACACAGCCCGTTCGCGGCCGGGAGCCAGACGGGCGGCGGCGACGCTCTGTGGATCTGCGGCACAACGCGCACCGTCTCGTGGTCTTGGGTGCCCGAAGCCGGCTACGCGGTGAAGGTGCCGACGCCCGAGCAAAAAGAGGCCGTTTTCGCGAAGATGCTCGAAGGCCACCGCGACGAGGACGAAGCCTCGCAGACCCCCGCAAACCTCGTCGCCGACGTGATGGCGACCGTCGACTCGGTCTCTACCGAACCAGACCGGTACCACGAGCGCGAGGACAGGTTCGAATGGGCGTTCACCCGAATGTACCACAAATGGAAGCGCGAGCGCTCGATTGCAGAGCAGAAAGCGAGGGTGGGCGTGGAGGGCGAGTACCGGGTGAAGCTCGCGCTGTACAAGCGCACCGACGGCAGGCTCCGGACGCTGCGCGAGCGGAGGCGGGCGCTGAAGGAGTTCGAGGCCGCCGCCCAGGCGTCCGAAAACGACGAGATGCGCCGGACGGTCGCCATCTTCGACGCCGTGCGCGAATCGGTCGTCGAGAACTACGTCAGCCGCCACTCGCACGCGTCCGGCCTCTCGCAAGCGCAGCATCGGCTCATCCAATGCGTGCGCTCCGGCGAGTTCCACTCCATGCTGGAGTCAGACGCCCACCTGGTACGATTCCTTCATTTTTAGGCGGTTTCGTGTTCAAACACTATGCCAAGGTTTCGGGTCTGATGTGAGCCCTGCCACAGTCTTTGTTTTACATAAGCGCCAGCTTGAAAGGAAATGCTCGACGATGCTGCCCGACAAAGAACAGAAGGGATCCCAAGTGCTGTAACTACCGAACCACGTGTTGAACGGACGTGAGGTCATGCGGGTCTACCCCTACACGACAAATCACACAAACACAACAGGTCAAAGTCCTGAGTGAGAAAACAACACACGGTGGTGTAAGCGAAGAACAAATCAGATTGTGTTTGTATTGTATTTGCCCCTTACCTCTATATTTCCCCCCTTTCATTCGGAGTCGAAGCAGCTACGTCGAGTATTTTCCACGTTCGTATCTGAGTCAGCCTCATGACACTCGAAGCGGCGAACCCCAACGGGGGAAATGAGCAGGAGGAAACAAGCCTCCGAGGTCCGCGTGTTCAAAGTCTGGTGATCTGATTGCCGGTGGACTGACGAGAGTTGTTTTTTCTTTTTTTTGGGGGGGTATTTCCCTTCGAGCCATCAAAACAAATTTAATTCCTTAACAGCCAGCAAAAACAAATTTATTTCCCTTCGAGCCAGCAAAACAAATTTAATTCCCTAACAGCCAGCAAAACAAATTTAATTCCCCAACAGCCAGCAAAAGCAATTGCATTCCCTTACAGCCAGCAAAACAAATTTAAGTCCCTTATAGCACTTGACCAGAACAGTCCACCAGCCTGGACAGCTTGACCACACCAGTCCCACCAGTCTGGACGCCTGGACAGGATGACCAGTTCTACCAGCCTGGGTGAGAAAACATTGGTTGCCCACAGAGCAGGACCTGTCCTGCTGTAGGAAGGAGTGGGGGCGAAATGACAAGATTGTTAAAAGTCACACGAATCACAGGAGGTAGAACATGATTCATGGCATTAAGTTTGAAAGTACGAATCACAGGACGTGGAACATGATTCGTAGGACCGCTGAGCACAAAGTTACCTAGTTTTCAAAACACCGCAACGGAGCAGGCGCCCGGCAGGCATTAGGCTCGGTCAGGACTGATCCCTCACACCGAAGTGATCACGGGTTGCCTTGTGAGCGCTAGATGCGCGGGGCTGAACTCAGGCTGCATGAGTGGGTTTTGTCAGGTAACGATGGCCCTCCACACCAGATCTCAAGAGTAAGCTTCGTTTCCAAAAGTCGTGATCAAGTCTGTATACCCACAGAAGGCGCGAACTTAACGCAAGGACCCTTCAGACGTGGAACGCATTGGTCAGAAAGCAAACACCGCAACGGAGCAGGCGCCCGGCAGGCATTAGGCTCGGTCAGGACTGATCCCTCACACCGAAGTGATCATGGGTTGCCTTGTGAGCGCTAGGTGCGCGGGGCTGAACTCAGGCTGCATAGTGGGTTTGCTGTACTGCCGTAGCATCGATCAGCGAGTAAACGTATCCATCCCTGGCCGTGGCGCTCGATGGCTTCGGTAAACCGCATCGCGTATACAGACGAGACTTGACTCCGTACTTAGAGAGCGAATTCTGTTGATCGTAGTGCAGATGACTTTACGCAGGATGATGCAATATTAACCCCCCCCTTCCCGCTTTGTCCTCCCAAAAAAAAAAGGGGATACCTGCCAGGATGCATGCCTTTGACGAAACAATCATGGCTCACGAACTAAGCAAAGGGATGGAAGGGATAAGCACACCCTGAAAAAGGATACACATGCGTGCAAAAGCAAGCCTGTACATATGGAGGAACCGACCGGGTTATTGTGAAACACGCGAACATGCAATAGGAGTAGGGCCCCCCTACATTTTACAGTGCCGTAGGGGGTTCGCGCGGACATGAATCCTTTCTGAATCAAAAGGAAGCGCCTTGATTATACAGTGAGTTTGATTATGGTGCTGGAATTGATGTACAGTGAGTTTGATTATGGTGCTGGAATTGATGAAGTAAGAATACTGATTGCTCCTGGGGAGTGATCAGTGCTGTAGGGGACCAGTGCCTGTCAACGGCAATGTCGGAAATTGTTTTCTTCAATGTTGTCAGGGAAATGCACTTTGCAAATTATGAGCAAAATCTGGAGGCAATGGCCAAAGTCTAAACCCGGCAACAGAGGCCAAAATAGGCCAAACTATGGGCAAATCGGCCAAAATGGCAAAAAATGGCCAAAATAGGCCTACATCCGGAAAATGTGAAAATTCCAAAAAAAAGTGCTGTTGCTGGCTATAAGGGAATTAAATTTGTTTTTGCTGGCTCGAAGGGAATTAAATTTGTTTTTCCTGGCTCGTAAGGGAATTAAATTTGTTCTGATGGCTCGAAGGGAATTAAATTTGTTTTGCTGGCTCGAAGGGAAATAAATTTGTTTTTGCTGGCTCGAAGGGAATTAAATTTGTTTTGCTGGCTCGAAGGGAAAAAGATTTGTTTCTGCTGGCTCGAAGGGAATAGAATTTGTTTTGCTGGCTCGAAGGGAATTAAATTTGTTTTTGCTGGCTGTTAGGGAATTTCAATTGTACCTGCTGGCTATAAGGTAAATTGCTCTTTTTTTTTTTTAATAGTACATTCAGGCTATTAGCTTCATTTTTCCTCAGTTTTCCAAAATCCGTCTCAATAGCCAATTTGCTTTTCCCGCTCTGAAATCGAAGCCTTTGATTATTTAGGCCACCCGAACCTTCCAAAAGGGGGGGTCCGGGGGGCACCGCCCCCTGGCAAACGGTACGGTACATTCAGGTGGAGAACGAGTTTGCACTTCTCAGTCCGTTTGTCGCGTAAGACATACGACCAACGTACTGGTGGCACTGTTTGCCATCTGTGTGACCCTCGCCCCGCTTCCCCTGGTGCGAACTCCTGAAGCCAACAGCCCATTTCAAATTCATCCACCACTCAGATAGTGTGTGCTGGCAAATCATTGGCACGAGTAGATGCAGACCGGAGATCACACGGAACAAGGCACTTGTGTCAACTCGGAGAGAATCTGTCAAGAATTCTGGGCTGCTTCTGAGCCTCGACTCTCTCACTCGGCTCAGCACCGACGGCAGCCCCAAACTTCTGCCAGTCAGCCCACCATGCCCAGCGGCGACCCACCGATGGCCAGCCCCTGACCGCCAGCCAGCTTCCTGGCACAGCTGGCCTAACCCACGCCTCCACCGGACCCCCACGATTTTTTTTCATCGAAGGTCGTTTTTTGCACTTTTTTTTTTAATTTTTTGAGCCGCCCGGATTTCCAAATTCCGTCAGCTGACGGAATTTGGAATGGGAAGCTAATGCCCTGATCTGTACTGACGGGAACATTTCCGGAACAACGGTTGCACATGAAAAAGTGCAATACAGGAAAACCCCCCCCCCCAGTGCTGATGCTAAGGCCCCTAAACTCGGCATCGTTGTCAGCCGGACGGCGGTGGGGGGGGTACCCACCCCCACCCAGGGTTAGCAACTTCGTTTTGGGTCTCAGGCTTAGTATCAGCACTGCCCCCCCCCCCCCCCCAGAGAGGTTTATACCCTGTACACGCGAAGACCAAGAAACTTTTGCCTTATCATTTTCATCACCTTTGGTCAGTTGATGCTGATCGTCCGTTGCTTCGTTTATCAGTGCAAGCCCCAACTCCGGAAATGTTCTTAGGGCTTGCCTCGTTCATCTTCGACGATGGAGACGTCGACGCACTGCTTGACCGGGCATCATGCTTGGCTGAGAAAGGCGTCGACGAGAAGGTGAGGCAGCAGCTGGTGAGAATGATGAATCTCGTTCTCACCCTGACGCGCGTGACAAGAAGCTGACGGGGAGTGAAGAAGCCTGACCACCCATGCAAAGAAAAGCACCACACGCACAACTTGCAAAGCATGAACCAATCATTTACACAGGGTGAGGAAGAAGCTGAGAAAAGCGACAGCCTGTGGGATTACCAGTTCGATCTGTCCGAGGTGAGCGATGTGGTATGTTCTTTTCGACTGATGCTCAAACCATGCTGAATAAGTGGAGTAGGAGGTACGGCGGGAGCCGGAAAACCCTTCACTATCGCGACACCGGGTCAATGACCATTATAGACCATACTTCAAACTTTTGACCCATTATAGACCAAGTTTCTAACTTTTGACCCATTATCACGGTTGGCATGTAATAATTATTATTAGATTCGATTAGATTTTATTAGATATTATTAGCCTGATTATTACGTATTATTTGAGCCAATTCACCTGCCCCCTGATCGAGCGTAATCGAGTGTAATATTTTGGATTAGATGCAAAGAATCTGTGGCGATAATCTGCATCGCCGACGGCGCGGTTATCTCTTCGCACGTGAAGTGTCATGCTTTCGCCTCTTTAGCTCGTCTTGATCGTCGCGCTCAGGCGCGCGTTTGGTGCTTCGCTTCTTCTTCGATTGCTCGTCGAGGTTCATCGGTTGCGCGTCGATTTCTGCTTTTTCTCGGCGCCTGGGCGATGGTCGTGGCACATCGACGCGTCCTTTGCGTCTTTTCGGTACCGGCTCCGCCGCGGAGTCCGATTGCCGCTTCTTCGCTGGCGTTGGTGCCGTCTTCCCGACCTTCGCTGCTGATGTCGGCGTTGATGTTGCGGGCTCTCGCTCGCCTTCCGCTGCTTCCCGCAGAATGAACACCACGTTCTCACGTCTCGCCTGTCTCGGCGCTGTCGCGGCGCCCTCCGGCTCCGCCTTCCTCTTCTTCGATGCTGCTTCTTCTCCTCTCGCCACGGCCGCCCGGTGGTGCCCCTTCCGACAGCACAGTTTGGGCCTTCGACTCCGCAAGTCCGCGAGCCGGCTGCAGTGCGCACACGTCGGCATGCCATGATCAAGGCACCGGTGGTGTCCGTTGCGGCAGCACTCCGCGATCGTCTTGCACGTCGCGCATTGCGTCAGGCGGTGCTGCGCGCAGAACTTCACCGCAAGGCCGTCGTCTTCCTTGTGGTGGGCCTTACAGCACCACGCCACCGACTTGCCCTGGCGCTTGCACCCGTCGCATTTCACCTTCTGGTGCTCGTGGCACACCCGCTCACCCCACTTTTCGTGTCGGGGAGCCCCTTCCGGCACGTACCACGGATCCCCTCCGACGACTGCCGTCTTCTTGCCTTTCTTCTTCTCCGTAGCGTCGTTGAACACCGCCCATCTCGCCGCACGCTCCGCTCTTCCACCTCCGTACGTCGGGAAAAGATCCATCCCCCACGCCTCGCCGTTGAATCCGTGCCGAGCCGTCGTCAGTTGTGTCTCGAGCACTTCCACCCTCCGTGCTCGCAGGGCCAACCCGACAAGGACCGCCGCGCCAAGCCTCGTCGTCGCCCCCTTGCCGAACCCCAGACAAAGCCGACCTCCGAGGCACAAGACACCCCGTTGCCTCAGGCCGAGCCCCCTCAGGCTGCAGCACCGCAATGTGGGAACCGAGCAACTGCGGCACCGGCCCATACCGCTCCCGCCCCGCGGGCCGTAGGGGGAGGACGCGGAGCCACGCGGATGGTGTACCCCCCACCCCGCTCCCACAGCGCGGACCTTCCACGTGCCAGGGGAGCCACCAAATGGTCCCCTCCCCCCACTCTCTCTCAAGACCAGGGGCTACGCCTCTGCCCACGGGACCGTCGATACCAGACCACCTGGACTTCGACGGGTCTCCCTCAGAAGGAAGCCCTCCGCTTCTTTCACAGCATTGAGGGTTACCCCCGCGCCCGGGAGATCCCCCCCTCGGCGCCCCCCTCCTCGCCAGCTCAACCCCAGAGAGCGGCGCCCAAACCCTCCAAAATCCGGCACCTGCACCAGTCACCAACACCCGGAGACAGGCTCCCCCGGGACAACCCTCGGCTCCTCGCCGAGCCCAGCAGGCCGGCGTTCAACCACCGCGTAGCGCCGCACTCCCCCCAGCGGCCAATCGCAGACGTCCCGAGCGCGGTTGGGGCGAGCTCTCTACCCTGAAGTTCATCTCGTTCAACTGCAACTCCTTCTTCGCTCGCGAGAAGTTGTCTCGGGGGCTAGATAGCATCAGCCGAGGAATCGCCGCCTACATGCCGGACATTCTCCTCCTGCAGGAGACAAAGCTGACGAGCAAGTCTCCTCCTCCAGTTCTCAACGGTTACAGGGTGTTTCGGCGGGACCGAGGTGGCCTAGGCGGTGGGGTCGCCACGTTTGTGAGGTCCAACCTGCACGTAAAAGAGATCCCTGTCCCCGCGGGATTATGTAATTCTACGACGGAATGCGTGGCAATCGAGATCACCCGCATCGGTCTCCCAGCACTGCAGGTCTACAACGTATACCACCCACCGTCGAAATCCTCCCACACAAACCTCGACATGGAGCCCTTTCCGATGGACGACACCGTCGTCATCGCCGGTGACCTAAACGCCCACCACCCGGACTGGTCCCACGGGGCTATTAACGCATGCGGACGGAACCTGAAGGACTGGCTCGTCGAGGTGTCGGCAGTGGTTAGCAACAACCCCGCAGTCCACACCATGCCGCCGAGGCCGGGTATCAGAAACTCATCCCCGGATGTAGCCATCTCCTCCCGCATCCCCGGCTTCATACGCAACTGGAGGAGACTGGACTCCTGGGAGTCCGACCACTACCCTGTCGCCTTCGAGGTTCCGAGGGGGTACAGGCAGCCTCGGCCCCCCAGGCTTACATGGTTCTCCTGGAAACGGGCAGACTGGGAAGAGATGATGCTTCGGTTGGATGAGGAGAGCGCGACCCTTCTCGCCAAAAGACCGGCCACCAACACCCAGTTCGCCAAACGCATTGCCTCCTGCTTCCGCCGTGCCATCCATGATTTTGTCCCGAAGTACACCCAGGGCCGTGCGTACAAGGCGTGGTGGACCCCTGAGCTCACCACCCTCGAACGTGAAAAAGCCGCCGCTTTCGCGGAGCTGCAGGCGGAGCCCGACTCCTCGGACAAGATCTGTGCACACCTCGAGAAGATATGCGAGTTCAAGGAGGCCGCCACGCAGGCCAAAACCTGCTACTGGGACAGGATAGCGGGCCGCATTAACAGGTGCACTGGCATTGCCCTCCTTTTCCGCCAGGTCCGCATGCTGGACGGTAGGCGCAACCACCTTTCTATCCCTCCGCTGCGGAACGGCGAAGGTTTCTGCGTCGAAGCCGAAGTCAAAGCCGAAATCCTCGGACGGCATCTCGAGTCCGTCTGTGGGGGCGCAAACACTGATCCCCCCCGCCGATGGGCTCCGAAAAATCGCCCGTCCGATGACGACGTTGGCTGTGGGCGTATAACCGAGGACGAGCTTGATCGTGCTCTCAAGGATCTCGACCCGAAGACATCCCTGGACCCCGACGGCATCTGCACCGAGTTCCTGTCCAGGCTGGATGGAGGCGCCAAGCAGCTGATCCTCGAGCTCCTGAACATCTCTTGGGGTGAAGGGTTTGTCCCGGACACCTGGCGTGATGCCCACGTCATACCTGTCGCGAAGCCAGGCAGAGACCACTCCCTCCCTGAGGGTTACCGCCCTATCTCTCTGACGAGCGTTACCTCCAAGCTGATGGAAGTGATCGTCAAGAACCGGCTGGTTTTCCTGACGGAGAACGAGGAAGTCACCCAGGTCCTACCTTTCTGCACTCGGCAGGGCGGCTTCCGTAAGCAGCGAGGTACTGAGGAGCAGCTTTACTCCGTCATGACCACGATCGACTGCGCGGTACCTACCCGGCGACGCGTCTGCCTCCTCTCGTTCGACCTGGCCAACGCCTTTGACACCGTCGACCACGCCCTCCTACTCGACGCTATGCAGAGTAAGGGAGTCCCCCCTAAGTTTCTCGTGTGGCTTGAGTCCTTCTTGAGGAACAGAAGGGCGGCTTTCAAGGTCGATGGGGCCACCGGAAGCAAGTTCCACCTGAAGCACGGCGTGCCCCAGGGTACCGTCCTCGGGCCGATACTCTTCTTGTATCACATCGACGGCCTCGGCACCTCACTGGAAGCTCTCAACAAGCGAATTGTTGAAGAGACCCAAGGGGGTTCCTGGATCACGTTCTCACTCTTCGCCGACGATGACGGCGTCGTAGTCTCTTCCCCAAGCCGCGCCCCACTTGAGAAGTACACCCAAATGGTTGTGGACGTGGTCGAGGACTGGACGATCGAAGCCAAAATGCACCTGTCAAAGCTGAAGACGGAAGCAGTCTTGTTTCGGGATCCTGGTGCCCCCGAACCTGTACCTCTGAGGACGAGATTCAACGCCACAGCCGTCGACGTCACGGTGCCCGCCGATTACGCCACGACGCTGAAGTCGAGATCGGCCTGGAAGTTCCTGGAGCCGGAGAAGGACTCGCCCTGGCACCAGCACCACGGCAAAATCATCATCTCGCTTGAAGTCGTGGAAGGCGGCCGCATGGTTACCATACGCGTTGCCGACGGGCTGCGCTGGGTAGGCAAGACCAAACTTCTTGGCCTGACCATCGACTCGGAACTCACGTTCCACCACCATATGCAGCGTGTAGTCGACAACTTCTCTCTGAAGATGAACTTCCTGCGGCACCTTTCCGGGAAATCGTTCGGTTGCAACACGTGCACGCTGCGCACTCTGTACCTGACGTACGTCCTACCGACATACACGTACGCCCTGTCGGTCTACGGCCCGTACCTCCTTCGTTCCACATCTCCCCTGGTGGCAACACTTGAGCGGCTGCACAACCGTGCCCTTATTCTCCTCCTCGGATGCAGGAAGAACACCTCCGAATTCTCAGCGCAACAAGAATCCGGGATCTTGCCGCTCCGTGCGATAGCAAGGCTCCGTATCGCCGCTTTGCGAGAGAGAATGCGGCGCCGCGGCACGCTCTGGCGAAAGGAGCTCGCCATGCACTCGACGATGAGGCGAGACTACGTTGACTTGTGCGAAAAGGCCGATACGGACGGGTGCAAGCGCGAGGAATTTGTTTTCAACCCGTTTGCCCCCTGGACGCCCAGCCCCAGGGTGTCTATAGTCGCCACCCTGCCAGGGAAAAGGGCGACTCGCCTGCGGCCAAGAAGCGTATCGTCGTAGCCCGGCTGAACGAGCTTGAGCCGACGGACTGCTCAGCCTGGGTGGACGGCTCGGTGCTCAAAGGTGAACCGCCGCCCCAGCCGCCGCCCTCGATAGCCGACAATTGGGACGAACGTCATCTCCCGTGGCTGAAGCGCTACAACGATAAGACGACATGGGGCGAAGCCGGACTGTACTTCGTGTTCGAGCCGTCTATCACCGACAGCCTGCGCAACGTCGCTGGTATGAACCGCCGGGGATCGGCGCACGACAACCCGGTCGTACCCGGTCGGGAAATACGTACACAGTTACCGCGCGGAGCAGGTAGCACTGTACTCGGCCCTGGTGTTCTACAATCAGCATCTCGCGCCGACGACTCGCCCGCTCCACATCCTCATCCTGAGCGACTCCCAATCGTTTCTCAAAACGTTGAGTGCCGGCCCGCATGCCCAAGTCGAGCCTCTCGCCATAGAGTGCTGGAAGATCCTGTCGGATCTGGAAGCAAGGGGTTATCTAGCCACCTTGCAGTTCGTCTACGGGCACTGCGGGCTTGAAGGCAACGACGTGGCGGACAACCTCGCAAAAACTGCGGCCCTCGCACACCGTCAGGCTGCGGAAGACTCTTCCGCGATTCACCCTGACCCCTACCCGCTGACCGTCGCTGATGCAATCTGCCGCTATCGACGGTACCTACGACTGGATAGCAGCGAATTAGGTGCCAAGGGTGCGTTCGAGCGTGCAGACGAGCACGGGAACATCTCGCCGTTCGCCCGTATTGTTCACGGGCGGCCGATACCTCGACGCCGTCACCTCACGGCGCGGGCGGAGCGAGAGATTCGCCAGCTGAGGACCGGGCACCACCGCCTGATCATGACGCTTTATTCTGCGTCGTACGTATCCCTCAGTTCGGATGAGCGGCGGTGGCACTTCCTTCCGTGCCCGATCTGCGGGGCTCGCTCGCCCAGCCCCCTGCTGCACTTATTCGTGCACTGCCGAGCCTTCGTTACAGCTCCCCTCAGGACCACGCTGCGGCTTGAGGTAACAAGGCGGATAAAGAAGGACCCAGGCGGACCCATCGACTCCCTCTGTTACTTCTTATTCGTCCACCCCGAGCTCGCCCTTTTTTACTTACAGAGAGCTGGCGCCCTTCCACCCTTCCAAGTCCTTGTGGCGTCCAGCCCTGACGATACCCCGGACACGACCGAAGAACACGAGTACGGGCTTGTGTCCATAATGTAGAGGCAAGCCCGCGTGCTCTCCCGACAACGGCGGTCGCAGTGTTCGCGGAACGCGGTACGCCGACGGCGCGACGCATGCTCGAAGCTGCGCCGCTGGAGATCCGCGTCCCGCTCCGCGCACACACAAGTTGGTTGGAGTTGGCTGTGCATTCGTCTCCTTTTTTTTCTTTTTTTTTTTAGCCACATGCAATGTGTGAGGAAACTGAACCGCCCAAGTAGGACCTTCTGATCATGATCATTTGCCAAATTTGCCACCTGAAACCACGTCCAGGATTTGGGCTCAGGGTAGTGCGGTCAACGAAAGTATGCGTTGGCAAACCGCAGCCCCACATCAGGACAACAGTGAGTGCAGAACAGACTGTCACAACCACGCAGCCGCCAGCAGGGAGGCACCACACGGAACCCGGCTGTGTGACAGGAAGGGGAGAAGAAGGGTAAACCGCGGCACGGTACTGCTCGGGGACGCGCCTCGCATACAACGGACTCTCTTTCTCCCCCGCCCCTTCAATTACAAGTTGAAACGTGTGACCGCCTTCATATTGGCAAACGTTGGCAATACCACAGTAGTGGTATAGCCCAAGGAACAGCCCCGGCTGCGCCAGGCACAGAGGCCGGAGGGAAAAAAGGGCAACGGTCTCGCGCAACAGCGCAGGCCGACACGCCCGCACAGCTGCTAACTGGGAAGCAACAGGAAAGCACCACACGGAACCCGGCTGGAAGGCCCCAAAGGGGAGTTGTCGGTGCTTACCAAAGCTGCCCTTGGTCAAACGCCGCCCAGGCCACCCAAACAACCAACTATTTTGTACCCCCTACTTGTAGCCGGAGCGGCTCGGTGGAGCATCACTGGATGCAGGACTGCAAGTCGCTGGCTCCCGACCAACGGAACGCAATCACCAACGCCACGGCAACGATCGACAACCGTACCCGCCACACAACGGGGAAGCTCGACCGCAAACAGCGCGGCACATAACACTCATTCCACGAAAACGTGTCACAGATTTTTGCTTCCTCATATCCGACATGTACAGGTCAAATTTTGAGCAAATTCGGTGCAGCCCGAAAACACATGGCAAGTCGTAGCGCAGGCGAACCCGAGCGACGTTACCGTCACCGGGGGCAGTGTGAGGTTTAGCTACAGTAGCCTTTTGTAGCAGCTATAGCTGCTACAGTTTTTAGCTACTGTAGCTCCTGTAGCTTTTTGTAGCCTTTTGTAGCCTTTTTTTTGTGCTATCGAAATACGACTCAAACCCATGTGAAACGTCACCCAAACCCGAATTCCGCCTGATTTTCCACTTTTTTTGACGATTGTGGCGTCTGTCAGTCACTCAGTGTCAGCAGCGTTCACGTTCTTGCTCCGTAGCAGTGTACGGTCTCCTGCACTGGCACAGGCTGCAGTAGGGGAAGGCTCTTGCAACTGCAGGCTACAATAGCGAGTCCAACAGTGTGGAGGCTGGCCCCGGGGCTTCGGGGCTGAGCTGGCCCAAGAATGGGTTGTTCTTCGGGTGCGCACTTTGAAAACAACCAAGGAAATCGGCCGCCCCTGTCAGTCAGTCGTGCGGTCTGGGGGCTGGCCGGTGCCGGGGCTCTTTTTTCTCCGGGGCTGAGAATGGACTACTACAACAGGGGGGCAGTTTCTACTGTTTCAACGTTTCAACAGTAGATCCATTCCCAGTGCCGCCGCGGGGCTCTCCGCGCGAGGTTGAGCCCCGGCAGGGACTTCCAAACTTGGACCAAAACTAATACAAAAACACGTGCGTATCCTTAGCTTTGTGTACTGGCCCTCTACAGTACGGGCAGGACAGTAAGACAGCCGGACCGTGGCTGCACCTGGAGTCTTTCACCAAGAGTAGCTTTTTGCCCGACATTCTGCATCAGCATCAGTTCGGTCTTGATTCAGAGTCTGACGCTTCTCGGCGAGCATCGCGGTAGCCGGGTGAGTGACTGAGCCTCTTGTCGAGTGTGACGCATGCCGTGTTGGCTACACGGCCTGCTGATACTGGTGGCTGTTGAAAGCCTGTATCACAGGCTGCAGTCAAAAGAAAACAGTCGAACGACGAAACGGAGTCATCACGATTTCCCAAAAAGTCTACAGTAGGGTCGGGCGTGCGTGACCCTACGACCCGACCCTCCTGTTACCGGGCACCGACCAGCACCGGTGCCAGCCCCCACACTGTTCTGTACTACTAGTACAGTCACCCGCAGCACCCCGCTCGCAGTCAGGGCAGTGCAAGTCGCACGGCTCAACGTGTGCTGCGTTGCAGGCTAAAGTTTCGTGACACGTCTCGTATTGCTTCCTTGATCATAATTTGGATGAGCTCTCTCGGTTTGTGAAAACTGGGATGATGAGAGTGTGGCTGCCGGCAGCAGTGCCGCGGAACAAGCACAGCGGAGTGACAGCCACGCGTTCGTAGCGCGGTGGCGGCGACGTCTGCAGAGTCTGGGGGTGCGGTAAGGATCGGCAAGGCCTCCGGGTTCAGTCGGCGTTTCCGCCAGATCCAGCAGTCTTGAACAGGTGATGACTCAGCTGGGAATGGAGACTTTCTTCGAGCTGCCGGCCATTGAACTTCAATTTGAAGCCTACAAGGGTTTCGGCTGACGAGTGTGACCTTACCGAACGACCACCCAGTACCTGCATCTGCAGGCCGCTCACACGATTCCGTGACCACGTTTTGTCGCAGATCGCTCACTACTTTAATGCTTTAGTGGCCGGACTGCGTTTTTGATTCGTGCTGAGCGGCGTGCTCTTGCCGGGAGTCCCGCCTGCCGGGAGCGTGTGCCCGTCGAAAGCGCGCGCCAGGTCAAAGACGAGCACGGCCTTTTTTCCGGTTGATTGCCGCCGTCACGGTGTAGAGCTGCTTCTCTGTGCCTCTCCCTACCCGGAAGCCTACGGACTGAGGAGTCAGTCCATCGATGGAGGAACGTGGGGCGGTCTTTGATAATGGTCTCCACTATCTTACAAAGGGCAGGTGAGTGCGTTCTTCTTGTGGTGAATCCCCAGGAGGCCCCGAGGGGGTTTTGGGGGCCCCCCGTCCGACGGGGAGTGACTGGTCTAAACGGTGGCTTCGGCAGTCCACACTGCCGCTTCTGCCCAAGTGTTGGTAAGTAGTGGTACCGGCCAAATACCTGACCCAGCCCGGGGCTCTGGAGTGCAATGAGAGCTCCAGCCCGGGGCTCCGGGCCCACACTGTCTCGAGTGCTCTTCGCTCTGCGGTTGGGGTCCTGATTGGCTTCGCTTCATGGAACCGTCGTGGCTCTGGCGCCCCAGGCTTCCCTGCTGCATCACCCTCGCCGCCTGCGTGGTTGCAGCCTCACCGACCCTCACTGCAGTGTGGTGCCATTCTGAGCCACTCGATGGCTCAGAATGGCTCAGAATGGCTGGAAACAAAATTCAACTAGCATACCTACAAAAGCTCAAAAAAGTGAAAAAAAAGTGTTGAAACTGGATTTTAAGCCTCGATTGAGGACTTTTGAGCATTTTTTTTTCAGTTTGCACCCCCCCCCCCTTCCCCCAGAAGCCCTTTCGGAATCTCTGGTGGTCTTCTCCTGAGCCTGATCCTGCCATTTCTGGATCCTGGAAGCCGGTCCACAGGAGCAGATCTTTTTCGACGAATTTTTGCTCGAGATCAGCTCCGATGAGAAGATCTGCGAAAAATGGAGCCAAACGTGGCAGTGTTCGGGACGTTGACACATGTGGAAATGGAAATCGTGAAAACAGAAATAAGCGGAGTCGATTCCCGCCCTCCCCAATGAAAACCCACTACCAGGTTTTCCGCGCCTGGTGCTCTGCATCTCGCAAGGTCCCACGAACCACGCGCTTACGCTATGACCCCCGGACCTATTTTTCACGGATCTCTTCATCGGAGTTGAAAGCGAGCAATTTTTTGTCGAAAAAGTGCTGTGCCGTGGACCAGCGAAGAAATTTCACTTCGGGCGAAGCTAAGTTCTGGTGAAGCTAAGTTCGGCGAAGCAAAGCAAAGTTCGGGCGAAGCAAAAGCTAAGTTCTGGTAAGGCTAAGTTCCGTCCGGGCCTGAAGTATGCAACCTACCCGGTGCCAAATCACGGGTCAAGAAAACCCCGGAGCAAGGGAATTGACCGAAGACCAAGGAGAACCAAAAAAAGGTCCTCGGCGGGGTTCGAAATCGGGAACTCCAGCCCTAAACCCTGGCGCCGTTCACTGTGCCACTGCGATGTCAATTTCCAGGGGAATTGCCCCCTTGACCAGGTCAGCTTCTGGAATTGTTCGTTCACTCGTCTAACCCAGTCTCCCAACTGACCGCTGATTTTCCAGTTGGCTCGGTCCCGTTCATTCGCCTCCGTATGGCTGGTTGTCAGTTCTGACACAAAAAATCCAGGGGCAAAAAAAGCTATGGCCGCTGACAAAAGTTCTGCCCCAAAAAAACACTACGAAAAAGTGCCCCCGGGCTTCGCCCCCGACCCCCTAAAAAGTGGGGTTGGCTCGATAGAGCTATTAGCATACCTCTAGTCTCGGAAAATCCGATAAAAGAACAAGTAGTAGTCATCACTCCATCACAAACAACACAACGGAGTAAATGGTGGCACAAAGAACCACTGTACGCTTGCCGGGGGTCAGCTAATTCGTACGAATTCGTATTCGTATTTTTCGTTTCGTATTTTTTCGTATTTACGAAATACGAACGAAATACGAAAGTCGTGTTTGTGATCGATTCCTGCAGCACCGCAG
The DNA here is from genome assembly GCA_030068145.1 of Diplonema papillatum. Taxonomy (NCBI): domain Eukaryota; phylum Euglenozoa; class Diplonemea; order Diplonemida; family Diplonemidae; genus Diplonema; species Diplonema papillatum. The sequence continues at coordinate 38,923 of JAPJBO010000505.1, read as the reverse complement.
GAATTGATGACTTGCCTTACATACAGCACCACGAGACTTTTTCCAACTTCGATGGTGGGCCGGGCACGGCGTGTGTGGCCCTGCCAAAATTGTTGATAAAATCCGCAACGTAGCTGCCAGCATGCGATAGGTTCATTGCCATATCTCTCTCAAATCCGCAAAAATTACAGGACTTGCCGAATTTATCAAGAATCCTCAAGAGAAGTTTTTAACTTTAAAAAATGATCGCCAAACACTTCGTGTTGTGGGTGTTCCTGTTATTATTATTGCTGGTGCACACTACAAGTGCCATGCCTACGGGAGGTGCAGCACGAGAAGGGACGCAGCATCAGAAGGCAGCCAGGGTGAGACGTCGTCAGCAGGAAACTGCAGACCCTGACCAGGCGAGAAGGAAAAAACGCCGCCTTCCAAGTGAAGAGTCGAGTAGTACAGCGTCAGACACAGAGTCAGAGTCACAGGAGGCTGAGCCTGAGGAGCGAAGGTGCCTATGCGGAGAGCTGTTAGTGGTACTCGCCCTTGAGAAATTGAAGACGCAAAGGGGACGGGACTGGAGGTTGTGGGAGTGTGATGCATGTGGCGGAGTCGATGGTGCTCGTTTTTCGTGTCCGAAAATCAAGGGTCACTGCGGCATGGACATCTGTGAAACCTGCCACAAGACAAACAACAGCTTCGCTGGGTTCGTTAACGAAGTCCGTACCAATCTGCTCGCAAAAGTTCGCAATCAGAAACGCGCCCTCGTTGCTCGCATGAGGGACCTGCAACGTCACTTGACAGAGCTTGAAGCAGCAGCCGGAAAGAGTGAGGATCAGACCCAGTCAACGGATCAAGCTTCGCATCGTCCCGAAGTACCTGAACTGGCTGAAGGTGCACAGTTGAGCGAAAACGCCGCGAGTAATGACAACACTCGAGAAAGTACTGCGGCCGCGGCGGGTTCGGCCTCTGTTGCCACCGTTGTGTCTAAGCCACTCCCTGCGATTGTAGAGTATGTGACTGAGTACTCCTCCAAAATAGCCAGCGGAGTGGGACGCGGCTATTTATGCGGGCCCGTTTGCACAAAGACCAACGGGAACAAGGTCGTAAAATGCAATATCTGCCAGAAGGAAATCGGGAAGACAAGCATTCAGCGGCATTGGGAGGGACAACACGGCCCTAAGTCTCCTCGAAGAGCGCGTGCGTCTGGTGCAGTCTCTTCCGCTGCTGTGGCTCCTTGGAACGAAATGTCGTTCACTCGTCGACTTGCACTTCTCGTCTCTGAGTATGGCCTGCCGAACTCGATCATGGATACCCCACTGTTCCGATCGATACTGAACCCGACTGGCCTTGCCAAGCAGCGCTTCTGGACAAAAGAGCTTGTCCGGGAAACCAGAGATTTTGCTGCTGAGACAGAAGAAATGTTCTTTGCGGTGAATCGGGGTGCAGACGTCTTCCTGCTCATCGATGGTGCCACTGTTCGTGGAAGAACTTTCTTGGGATTTGCTGTGAGCAACGGTGCCTCAACTTTCTTTCTTAAAAACGTTGAAATAGCATCAGCGAACGCTCAGACTATTTGTTCCGAGCTGGATCATACGATCGCACTGCTTCGCGATCGCGGAAGTCTCAATGTGTTCGCTATTGTGGCGGACAACGCATCTGCTATGTTGAGAGCAATGAAGGACCTCATCAGTGATGCAGAAGCATTCGGGGTTTCCCTGTCACCCGATTCCTTCGAGTTTGAAATTCGCGGATTGGGAATTGACTTCACTGATGAAGGGGAGGAAAGCGTCGAGAAACTGATGTTCGAGACACTCAAATATGCAAAGAATCACGGCATATTTGCTTTCCGATGTGCCTGTCACAGCATGCAACTTTGCATGGGTGACATTATGAAGCACCCCTTCATGTCATCAGTGAAAGATGAAGTGATTGATCTTGCAAAAAAGTTCAACACAGCTGAAGAAAAAGCCCGTATTCGACAGATGCAGTTGGATGCGGGGGAAAGCCATCCCCGCGTGGTGCGATACCCGACGTCGGTGCGATGGAGCAGCGTGTATGACACCGCGCTCAGCATCGCCACGCTTCGCGACAAAAGCATCCGATACCTGCCTGGAGTCAGTGATGCGTTCCGCCGGCAACTATCACGGACGGGCTTGCAGTGGCACGAGTGAGGCATAGTCAGAACAAGAACGAGCTCAGTGTCGTCGAGTACGCCATTAAGAAATGGACCTGGCGCATAGAAAAGAACTTGTCGTTTCCAGCCATGCAAGTTCTGGAGTCTCTGCACCCCGACGTCGACCAGATGCTGGTCCAGAATGAGCAGAAAGCCCGACAGTGGAATGTGCTGTGCCGGTTCTTGCGCCCATTCGTTAGCCGGAGACTTCGCGATCAAAGCACCCTTGAACAAACTCTTGTTCAACTGAAAGTCGTGTACAACGAGTTCAGAAACCGAGCCCGAGGCCCGAGCGGGGAAGTTATCAAACACGGGTACAAGTTTTTTTGGAGAAATCATGCCCTTGCTACAGCAGAAGAGAGTGAACTGCTAACTCTCTTCGCTTGCACTTTGGGCAAAGCGACAGCTAGCGAAGCTTCTGTAGAACGACACTTCAAGAAGTTGTCGGTCCTTTTAAACAAAAAGAGATCCACACTCTCCACTGAAAATTTAAACGCTTCCATGAGTGTTGCCCTGAATCATAGGCTGCTGCATGAAGACCTGTATCGCGACACAGGGAAAAAAGCCAAGGCTGAACGCCGTGCGGAGCGTGCTGCACAGGCACTGGAAGCTGCTGTGCCCCAACCAGAAAGCCCCCGAGAGCCCAGCGAGGAAGCAGCTCATGAAAGCCTGGTTTTTTTTTTTTTTGAAGTATAGAGCTCACTAGGACAACAAACGGAGGCTGGGCCTTAGCCTTTTGAGAGGGAAACATCGGGAACATGAATGTACCTGGCCATCCTTTAGCTTAGCGTTAGGTCGGGAGGAGGAACGGTTTCCGGGGTGCCTTGTTGTCGGCTCCGGTTAGAAGTCCGGTTGGGGAGCTTCTTTCTGGCTCGTGCCGTGGCCCGAGAGGGGAAGCTCAGGGAGGGAATGCTGGAGCAGTTGCACGCTCTTTCGTTTTTCTTGGGGGTGGTTTCCTCCCCGTGTGTCGCCTCTTGCTGTGGTTTGCTTGGGGCTTCTCTGCTGTTTTCGTGCGGTTCTGCCCCAGCATTCTCGTTTTTCGCACGAGCGCTGCGGCGGAGTGGGGAGGAAGTGATGGATGTAAGAGAAGGAATGTGAAAACGGGAAAAAGGAGTAGATAAGAGGAAAAAGAAGGAATGTTTAAATGATGATGGGATGATGAGGCGTAGAGGAGGGTGTGAAGGGTAGAGCAATAGCGGAGACAAAAAAAAAAAAAAAGCTATTTAAAAGCTACAGTTTCTGTACTTTATTGGCAAAAAAAAAAAAAAAAAAACCAATGTCTACCGTGTCTGAAAAGCGGATCATCGAACTGTCATCAATCAAGGACGACCTCAAGCGGCTCCTGTCCATCTGCGGGCCCATCGAAGGTTTCGCCGTCCTTTTCGAGAAGATGGGAGGAACAGCTGCTATCGAAGACGTGCGCAATGCGGTCGGGTTCTTCCGGTCCAACGGCGTGAAGCTTGTACGATTGAGGGAGAACTGCGATGTGCAGAAGGTTTTCCGGACAGTGAGGGAGTCCGGCTACAGCGCCTATTATGCCGAGTGGGCGCTGGAAGAACCGGGGTGGACGGAGCTGAAAACGTTCCAGCGAGCAGAGGCCAGGAAAGATACGACCGTCAGACCTTTCCACGAGGTCTTGCGAGCCTTGGAAGACACGGCCATCGAAGCCAGGGTCATAAGGTCGGGGGCGAACGAGTACTTGATAAAGGTGCGCCCCGAGTCCCAGAACAAATGGGAGGACCTGGCCGAACTGCTGGACCCATCCGGGATGGCCCTGAAGCACGGTGAAAGGTACATCGTGACAAAAGCACGACGCGAGGACCAGCGCAAGGTCTTCATAGAACGTTCAAAGAAGAAGTTCGGCCTCACTGGATGCGACCGGACGTGGCACTCCTTAGAGGTCTCAGGCGCCTTAGCCACTGCAGCAATCCGCCCTGAAAGCGGCCTAACCGTTTACCCGGTTTTCGGCCTACGGCCGGGGTTTGTTGCTTACGTGGTGGAGGGCCTCAGCCCCATCGACGAAGCTGAGCTCGCCCGGACCCCCTTCACCACCCCGTTTGGAAACGTGCTCCGCTTTGGGCACATAGAAACCCTAATGCAACCGGTGTCAGAGGTGGAGGAGCCGGAACACCTTGCCGACGACACTAGTGGCAGTGAGAGTGGCATCGGCGATGACGCAGACGGAGACGGAGCAACACAGAACGCAGCTGGAAAAGAGGAAGAAGGTACGAACGAAACGAACGAGAGCGCAGCCGGGGGCGGCACCCAGAACACGGAGGAATCCGTTGTCACCGGAAGCGATAGGGAGAGGCGCGGGACGAAGCGGGCAGCCTCATCCGAAACGGGTTTCACCCCACCGCCAAAGACGCCACCCAGACTGTAGCCTTAACCTAACAAAGCAGCGACGACGTCGAGCTCTGTGTCGCAAACGCCCAGCTGCAGCTTTCACGATCAGCACCATCACACCCAGGCAACAAGTAGCACGCGCGGCCCAGCCTCAGCCCCCGCATCATCATCATTGTCCGTCCCACCCGCATCATCAGGTGTCCCCCTCCTCCCCTTGCCCGTCCCACCCGCATCATCAGGTGTCCCCCTCCTCCCCATCCCCACCAGAGCACGTGGTTCACCAAAGCAGCCTATCCCCACCCACAACCCCATCATACTCCCTCCCCAAGTACTAATTCTACCAGCTGCCCCGCCAGCTACAAGTAATCAGCCGGATGCAGGACTCCGATCATCATCACCACAACAACCAGCCTCTTCACCGCCAAACAATCAAGCACCGGTTCAGCTCACCATGTTCCCACCCACCATCTCCAAAGAAGGCGATGCATACAACCCCGCAAACCACCGCCCTGTCACCCCATCCGCTGGAAGCAAAGTACGTATCGTAAGCTGCAACTCATGCTGCAAGAAGAGTCTGTCTGCCTTCTTCGACCTACTCCCTTGTGCGAACATCCTAGCTGTGAGCGAAATCGGAAGGGACCCCGTCGTTTTCGAAGACATGGCGCGACTTAAAGGCTGGCAAGTGCTAGTAGTCGCAGTGGAAGAGTTGGGGTCAAAACGAATCGCCCGAAGCAGCATCCTTGTCCCGAACAGCTCATCGACGCACATCCTACGCACGGGATCGCACCGCACCTGCTGTTACGCCGATCTGAAGATAGGAGAGCGAGTCCTGCGCATCGTTTCTGTATACGTCGTAAACAACACCCTAAAAGCAGAGGCGGAAGCCCTCGGCAGCTGGATCGTGAACACAATGAGGAGGTCCCCAGGCGAATACGTGGTCACCGGAGACTTCAACGGAAATACGACACCCGCCGTCGAAGGATTCGTAAGGGACAAGGCGGGCGACGAACTCGTACGAGGACGGACGACCTACCAGCGCAGCAACGCCAGCACATCGCTAGACAGGGTTTTCGTACCCCGAGGAACAAGTTGCGTTTTCGTATCCGCGCGCTTCTCAGGCGGGAGCGACCATGCAGCAATCACCGTAGAGTACGACCACACGATCGTGAGGGTAATTCCACCGATGAGATACCCCAAAAACGACCGACCTGTGGCAGACGACTTTGACGGGCTCATGGCGACAATGACTGGCCCCCTGGTAGTCAGACCACCACGCTACCGCACAACCAAAATCGCACGACTCCAACGGGCCCTCAATACGAGGTTACTGAATCGACGCACTGCCACGAACGAGGACGAAAAGAAGGAGCTGAATCGCCAAATCAACGACATCCGGAGACGGATCGCCTACGCCACGAGAGGCGAAAACAGCAACCACGCCACTCAGCTCCGACGCCCATATGAACCTCCCAACATCCCCAACGTCGCCGCCGTCGTCGCGCACTTCCAACTCCGATACGACGCCGTAACATCACGACCGACACAGCCAGCAGAAGAGAGCGAAGAAGAAAACCCGAAGCGCCGCAAAGCAGTCACCATTACCCCGCAGGACGTGGCGTTGGCAATCCCGCTCGTGAAGAAGAAGGCCAGAACAACCGACTTGTCGGCAACATTCCTCTCCACACTCCGTCCAAAAGAAATTGCAACAGTAGCCGACACTTTTAACGAGTGGCTGGAAACCGGAATTCCCCACGAGCACGCTTTGTCCTGGATCTTCCTGCTCCTAAAACCTGGCGCGAAGCAGAAGTCCCCAAACGCCTTTCGACCCATCGCCATCATGCCACTGATGCTCAAGTGTCTTCATGTCTGCCTCTACCTTAAAATCAGAGACCTATGCATCGAACGAATAAGAACCAGCGACTTCCAGTACGGATGCCAGCATCAGCATGCGACTCTTGAGATCCTCCAACGGGCGCAAGAGTGGCTAGACAGCGACATCGAGGACCCAGCCGTCGTAATCGCCGACATCGAGGCGGCCTATGACACAGTGCCACACGACAAGCTCCTCGAAGACATCCGAAACGACTTCGGCGATGAATGGGCGAACTCGGTCAAGAGCATACTAGGGTCCCAATGGTTCACACTGACAACAAACAAAGGCTACACCCAGCCAATGGCGCCGCGGAGGGGACTGTTGCAGGGGTCCCCGCTGAGTGTAATTCTATACCTCTATTACACAGCCGATCCACCTGCAATCGAACAATGCAAGGCCTACATCGATGATCTGACGTCTCATGCGACTATCGACTCTGTCCCCGCCCAGATCAAGACGCTCAACGACTGGATGGCGCGCAAGGGGATGAAGATGGCTCGAAGGAAGCTCGTAGTGGTCGCAACGAGAGTTTGCAAGTTGTCGGTACCCGGACACGGCGAAGTCACGACGCGGCTCTCCTCAAGGCTCCTCGGAGGGTGTCTCCATGGGGACAAGGACCATGCAACCTGCACTCGCAACCGAGCCAAGATGGAACGCTTCAGCCGAGTCTGCGCACTTGTCGCACAGTCGTACTTCTGCTCCACGAGAGGCAAGTGCGACCGATACAGAAGTCATGCACTACCGACCCTAGCGGTACAAGCGATCGCCAAGTGCTTTGACCCCTCCCACCCAAAACTCCTCGCAGCATACAACAAGCTGATCCCGAAGCACCGCGGCAGTAAGGGCATCGCAAACTACCCAGCATGCACCTTCGGTTACGGGATGACACCTGTGAAGGATTTCGCGGAACAGCAGAGGGCAAGGGCGTACATGGCTGCTCACCCCCACGCCACGGAAGGACGCATACCGGCGACCGGTTTCGAGCTAGGGCCACCACGAAGAGGCCGAAAACCGTACATTGTTACGTGGACGGAAAAGGCCCTCCGGAAAGCCGAAGCCGAAGGCGGGGAGATCAAGGTGGCTACCGACGGCAGCTACCACGAACGAGAAGGCAGGGGGTCCGTAGGCGTCTACGTCAACGGGACGGCCTACGGGGCAAAAATCCAAGGTAGGATCAGCTCCAGCACAGACGCAGAACTGTGCGCGTTGATGGTGCTCGCCACAGCCCTAGACGCAGTGCAGCCCCAGGCCACAGTCACTCTGCGCAGTGACAGTCAGAGTGCGATAGCCCGCACGCGGAACCCCCGGAAAGGAGACCCCGTCGCCGCGGTTCTGCGCAACATCCCGGTGGTCCAGTGGGCAAGGGGCCACCGCGACAACGCGGATATCAACGCGGCCGACGAAGCAGCGACCAATGCGCACCAAAGTATCCGCTCATTCGACATCGAGTGGTGCTACAGCGTAGCCAAAGTCACAAGGCTGTGTCGACGCCGACGGCAGCAGCCCGACGACAACGACGAGGCGAATGACCTGGTGCAGCTGGAAGAGAGTGGCCGTTTCCTGCGGAGGAGCCGCAACTGCAGCCGTGACATGGCGGTCCGCGACCGACTGACGAATGAAGTGCCGCCACGGTGCCTCAGCACGCAAACCCTCCGGGCACTGCGGAAGCTACACGGCGCGACGGACTTGCTCCAGGCCCTGGTCCGAAGGACGATCATGCCGTTTAGAACGAGCGAGGCGTGCGCCGTCGTAGGATGCGTTGAACGAGGAAGTGCTAAGCACGTGCTCACGGCCAACGACGAGCTTCACGTGCGGAGTTATGGACCCGAAGCAGACCTGGCGAGAATTTATGGACAATGCAACGTGACGTACTGGCAAATCATGGACGACTTCGCAGCGCGCAACGCCACTGTAATGAAAAGTGTATGCGAGCGGATCAGCTACCAAGAGCCCAGCGGAAAGGCTGCGGAGTGGGCATCCTGGCTCAAGCATGAATTAAAGTCTAGCCCGATACAGTAGAGCTTCCTAACCAACCCCCCCGCCCACCGACCACACGCACCAAGCTGAACCTCACAAACAAACAAAGGTCGAAAGACACCAATCTGTACGTCCCACGGGATCGTCGGAAACACAAAAAAAGGGTTTCAAACGTACTGTCGCCTTAGAGAGGCACATAGTTACGTTATGATAGTACGAGTGACATAGAAGGGAAGGAAATAGAGGGATGTCGCTAATCTTTAGGGCGGTTTGTGCCTCTGCTTTGCTGTTTTGACACTGCTTTTCCTCTCATCATGCTGAGATTGTTGTGGTGCCCCCGAGAGCGTCAGTCTTGTGATATTTTTGATGTTAAAAGTAGTAAACTCAATAAATAAGAAAAGAATGGGTTGCGGGGATGGGGGCGAGGAGGGGTTGAAGGGGGGAAGTCAATTAGGCCCATTTGTCTCTAATGTCTCTGCATGCTTGGGTCGTGCTGCGCCCTCCGTGTCTTTTATTTTCCTGTTTCCTTGGCGTCGTCCCTTCTTTTTTTTTTTTGTTCGTGCACTTTCTGTGTTGGCAAACCGTTTCGTTATCAACATTTTCTCTCGGTAAATTTCCCTTATATCCCGCCCCTAACAAATATGTGCCCTTATATCCCGGTTCAAAACAAATTTGGTGCCCATATATCCCGGTTCGGGATATAAGGGCACCCGTGAAGGATACCCGTGTGCAGCGTTCGAAAGAGTTTGCGTATCTGGAGTCTTTTTTTTTGGGGGGGGGGAAGGCCCTTTTGACCCTGTATTTTCGAGAAGAATTTTGAAACAGCCCGAAGATATTCGTCGATTCCTGATATTCGTCCAGCGTAACGGTTGTCCAGATTACTGACGGTTCCAAGTACATGCTGTCAATTCTGTCTGAGTGCGCGACGCAGTTTCCCGATAGCCACCGCGTGCCTTCTGTGCCCTGTGCAGTGTGAGGTTTAGCTACAGTAGCCTTTTGTAGCAGCTATAGCTGCTACAGTTTTTAGCTACTGTAGCTCCTGTAGCTTTTTGTAGCCTTTTGTAGCCTTTTTTTTGTGCCATCAAAATACGATTCAAACCCATGTGAAACGTCACCCAAACCCGAATTCCGCCTGGTTTTCCACTTTTTTTGACGATTGTGGCGTCTGTCAGTGTCGGCAGCGCTCACGTCCTTGCTCTGTAGCAGCGTACGGTCTCCTGCACTGGCACAGGCTGCAGTAGGGGAAGGCTCTTGCAACTGCAGGCTACAATAGCGAGTCCAACAGTGTTGAGGCTGGCCCCGGGGCTTCGGGGCTGAGCTGGCCCAAGAATGGGTTGTTTTTCGGGTGCGCACTTTGAAAACAACCAAGGAAATCGGCCGCCCCTGACACGGTCTGGGGCTGAAGTCAATTGCCATTATAGTCCGTGTTTTGTTAGATCTTTCCATTATAGTCCATGTTCCTTAGATTTTGCCATTATAGTCCAAGCCCCTTAGATCTTTCCATTATAGTCCATGTTTCCTTAGATTTTGCCATTATAGTCCGCGTTGTTAGATCGACAGTCCTGTCCGCTGTGACCAAGATTTTGGCAAGTTTGGGACCCAAGTTGGGGACCCAAGTTGGGGACCCAAGTTGGGGACCCAAGTTGGGGACCCAAGTTGGGGACCCAAGTTGGGGACCCAAGTTGGGGACCCAAGTTGGGGACCCAAGTTGGGGACCCATGTTGGGGACCCAAGTTGCAGGAATGCGTGGATGCCAGGATGGTGAGTGCTGCTCTTGAACACCAAAAGGCGAGCATGAAAAGTAAGAATGAGCTTTACACGCAGTGCGGACCCAAAGTTGGTCCAAAATCCGACCCAAACTTGGACCCACAAATTTGAACCAAAACTTGAACCCAAAACTTGGACCCAAAACTTGGACCCAAAACTTGGACCCAAAACTTGGACCCAATACTTGGACCCAAAACTTGGACCCAAAACTTGGACCCAATACTTGGACCCAAAACTTGGACCCAAAACTTGGACCCAATACTTGGACCCAATACTTGGACCCAATACTTGGACCCAATACTTGGACCCAATACTTGGACCCAATACTTGGACCCAATACTTGGACCCAATACTTGGACCCAATACTTGGACCCAATACTTGGACCCAATACTTGGACCCAATACTTGGACCCAATACTTGGACCCAAAACTTGGACCCAAAACTTGGACTCAAAACTTGGACCCAAAACTTGGACCTGGGGCTGAGAATGGACTACTACAACAGGGGGGCACGTTCTACTGTTTCAACGTTTCAACAGTAGATCCATTCCAGTGCCGCCGCGGGGCTCTCCGCGCGAGGTTGAGCCCCGGCACCGGCCTGTGTGGGACTTCCAAACAAAAACACGTGCGTATCCGTAGCTTTGTGTACGGGCAGGACAGTAAGACAGCCGGACCGTGGCTGCACCTGGAGTCTTTCACCAAGAGTAGCTTTTTGCCCGACATTCTGCATCAGCATCAGTTCGGTCTTGAGTCAGAGTCTGACGCTTCTCGGCGAGCATCGCGGTAGCCGGGTGAGTGACCGAGCCTCTTGTCGACTGTGACGCATGCCGTGTTGGCTACACGGCCTGCTGATACTGGTGGCTGTTGAAAGCCTGTATCACAGGCTGCAGTCCGTAGCGTGACTCGTCCTCATGTACTTAAAAGAACTCAATGCTGAGCCGCACTCACAGTGGGCGGCACTCCCAGCAGAGATGCATCATCCGGCTACGAATCGGTACGTCCAGACCCGGCCCCGGGCAGCCAACTGTAGCAGTCAAGTTGCAAATCACCAACCACCACGAAGCTTTGTCGAAGGCCGTTAGGCAAAAGAAAACAGTCGAACGACGAAACGGAGTCATCACGATTTCCCAAGAAGTCTACAGTAGGGTCGGGCATGCGTGCACCCTACGACCCGACCCTACTGTTCCCGGGCACCGACCAGCACCGGTGCCAGCCCCCACACTGTTCTGTACTACTAGTACAGTCACCCGCAGCACCCCGCACGGCTCAACGTGTGCTGCGTTGCAGGCTAAAGTTTCGTGACACGTCTCGTATTGTTTCCTTGATCATAATTTGGATGAACTCCTCGGTTTGTGAAAACCGAGTGTGGCTGCCGGCAGCAGTGCCGCGGAACAAGCACAGCGGAGTGACAGCCACGCGTTCGTAGCGCGGTGGCGGCGACGTCTGCAGAGTCTGGGGTGCGGTAAGGATCGGCAAGGCCTCCGGGTTCAGTCGGCGTTTCGCCAGATCCAGCAGTCTTGAACAGGTGATGACTCAGCTGGGAACGGAGACTTTCTTCGAGCTGCCGGCCATTGACTTCAATTTGAAGCCTACAAGGGTTTCGGCAGACGAGTGTGACCTTACCGAACGACCACCCAGTACCTGCATCTGCAGGCCGCTCACACGATTCCGTGACCACGTTTTGTCGTAGATCGCTCACTACTTTAATGCTTTAGTGGCCGGACTGCGTTTTTGATTCGTGCTGAGCGGCGTGCTCTTCCCGGGAGTCCCGCCTGCCGGGAGCGTGCTGCCCGTCGAAAGCGCGCGCCAGGTCGAAGACGAGCAGCATGTGAATCGGCCTTTTTTCCGGTTGATTGCGGTGTAGAGCTGCTTCTCTGTGCCTCTCCCTACCCGGAAGCCTCCGGACTGAGGAGTCCATCGATGGAGGAACGTGGGGCGGTCTTTGATAATGGTCTCCTCTATCTTCCAAAGGGCAGGTGAGTGCGTTCTTCTTGTGGCGAATCCCCAGGAGGCCCCGAGGGGCTTTTGGGGGGCCCCGTCCGATGGGGAGTGACTGGTCTAAACGGTGGCTTCGGCAGTCCACACTGCAGCATCTGCCCAAGTGTTGGTAAGTACCGCCCAAATACCTGACTCAGCCCGGGGCTCTGGAGTGCAATGAGAGCTCCAGCCCGGGGCTCCGGGCCCACACTGTCTCGAGTGCTCTTCGCTCTGCTGTTGGGGTCCTGATTGGCTTCGCTTCATGGAACCGTCGTGACTCTGGCGCCCCAGGCTTCCCTGCTGCATCACCCTCGCCGCCTGCGTTGTTGCAGCCTCACCGACCCTCACTGAGGCTCGGTAAGCTGCAGCGGGCCCGGCGTGAGTGAGGCCTCAGTGCACAGGGCAAAGCAGGTGCCAGGAAACACGCCAAAATATGCCCAGAAAACTTCGAAACTGAAGAAATTGGGGCGAAAAGTATCCTGAATGGGCTGGGAACCCCCCCCAAAAAAAAGAGCTACAAAAGGCTACAAAAGGCTACAAAAAGCTACGCTGTAGCCATAGCTGTCAGCCACAAGGTTGCCACATTGTGGCCCCATTTAGCCACAAAGTAGCCACAAACCTTGTGGCTACCTTTGTGGCTAATTATGCAAAAAATTGGTATCACGGAAAACCGCGTGGAACTAGCTTTTTCGGCCAGAAAATGCATCTGAAACACATTTTCTGATGATTTTGACAGGTTTTTGGGCCAGCATTTTGGTGAGCTGCTTGACCCTGGGCTCGGCATCAGGCCCGCGGCAGGGAGCTCAAGCTCCTGAAGAGCCAGCTCCTGACTATTATCAGACGGCTGACACTTTTCTTTGCAGCTTTCTAGCATCATTTAAATCTGATTGGCTGCGGCGGTACTTGCCGCTCTCTCCCACTCCTCCTCTGGGGTCATTCAAGAGGCTCGGAGAGCGCCGGTCGCTGGTTGAGAGGCCCTCTCAGAGGGTTTTAGGACAGAAATGGTAAGCGCTTTGCAAGTAGAACGGGTCTGTCACTCTCGCCAACCTGAATTATGCACGATTCTGTGTGCATAATGCCTACTACTACTTTAGTAGCAGTAGAGTTTTAGTAAACCGTTTACCTTTAATTTTAATGGTACCCCAGGGTGCGCAACCAGGCTGCCCGGCAGGCTGGGACTGGTATTGTCGGCAAGTCAGCCACCAGAAGCCATTTCCCTTGTGCCCTGGCTGGGGTGCTACAGGAGCCCGCGAGGAATTTCCAAGACGTGTGAGAGATTGCCCGCTACTTTTCTCGGATACTTTTCTTGGCTCCTTCTTGAACTCTTTCGGACATTGATTGCAACAAGTGTAACAGTGCCACTCAGTGACAGCTGTTGGGTACAGGGAGTCAGTCACACTGTCAGTGTGCTCCTGCAGTACTATGCCTGCTGCCGTGTAGTTGCGCTCAACGGCCGCGCACTGCGCACTTTGCAAGCAAGCAAGCAAAGTGGCTTGCACACCGAGTAGAAGAGCTGTCGTAATTGTGAAATGCTCTGCCGTTTGCTGGGTTGTTGCTGTCCTCCTGCGTATCCCAGAATATCAGCGTGCTTTGTCGTCGTTACTAGTAACCTTAGACCACGGTTGTCACCACCTGCGTGGTTTGGTCCTTTGGCAGGAAAAGTTGGAGACTATGAACCCCGCAACTGAAACGGGTTTGCGGACAAGAGACCCTTTGAACTAAATTGATTCCTTGCCTGCTCCAAAACCTGTCAACAGAAGCATTGGCAGGTTCGTACTGACTGCTGTCTGAACTATCAACTTCGCTTTCGACGGGTTCGTCTTCCTCCGGTGCACTCTCCGACTCAAAATGTACTAGAATTATGGCATTAGCATTAGTTTTGCGACCGTGTTGGCACGATGCAGCAGTTTGTTGTTGTTTTCTGAACTTTTCAAGCCTTGAATTGCTTCGGTGTTGTACGAAATTACTGATAGAGTTGCCAACGTTGCCGCTGACTCGCGGCTGAGGATACCGAGGCCAGGGCGAAGCAGCTTATCCAAATTCTGGCTCAAAAACCTGTCAAAATCGTCAGAAATTGTGTTTCAGATGCATTTTCTGGCCGGAAAAGCTAGTTTCACGTGGTTTTCCTGGGTACCAAAATTTTGCATAATTAGCCACAAAGGTAGCCACAAGGTTTGTGGCTACTTTGTGGCTCCCAATTAGCCACTAGTGGCTATCTTGTGGCTGACAGCTATGTGTAGCTAGCTCTAGCTTTTTGTAGCTAAACCTCACACTGCCCTGTGGGCACAAGGACAGTTCAAAGACACTTCAGCCATTCTTGCGTGATGTACTGAGGAGAGCTGCCACCTTGTTGTTAGCCTACCGTCCTGGGTTCGGTTCCGAGTTTGGAAGGTTCGGTTTTGGGTTCGGTTTCGGGTTCGGTTTCAAAACTGACCCCAAAACCGAACCCTTCCAGAATTTGGGACCCAAATTCTGGACCCAAATTTGGGACCCACATTTTGACCCAAATTTTGGGGGACCCAATATTTGGACCCAATATTTTGGACCCAATATTTGGACCCAATATTTGGACCCAATATTTGGACCCAATATTTGGACCCAATATTTGGACCCAATATTTGGACCCAATATTTGGACCCAATATTTGGACCCAATATTTGGACCCAATATTTGGACCCAATATTTGGACCCAATATTTGGACCCAATATTTGGACCCAATATTTGGACCCAATATTTGGACCCAATATTTGGACCCAATATTTGGACCCAATATTTGGACCCAATATTTGGACCCAATATTAAGATTCAGTTGGGCATGCACATCAGTTCGGTGCTTGCAAGCTGTGAGATGCCCCCGAAGAGGCCTTCGGCTGCAGTCATGGATTTGTACGGAAACATGACATTTCGTATTTCGTTCGTATTTCGTAAATACGAAAAAATACGAATACGAATTCGTACGAATTACCTGACCCTCATTTAATGAGTGATGTATCGGGAATCCACCCCAATGGGCCACATTGTGGCAAGTTGTGGCTAACCAGCCGTGGCATGGGCATCGCACATATCCCCCCCTTCCTTGTAAAACACCGGAAAGGCGGAATTGAACCGCTGTGGGTCACCCCACCTACAGGTTTGAAGCCTGCAACCAACACCAGTTGATATCATTCCGGCATGGGGGGGGGGAGATTTTTTCGTACCCTTGTCAACGAAATCGGAACAGAAGAAGGTAGCCGATTGAGCGGCGCCAATCCACGCACAGGCGGGAGGTTGCCTTGTGTCGCACCAGCCAGCCTGTTGGCCCAGTGTTGGGTCTGAATTCGGCGAACCCAAATTTTTTTTTTGGCTGGGGCCAAATCTCAGATTTTGCGCGCGCCAAAAATCTCAGATTTTGCACCCCAATCTCAGATTTTGCGCTCACGCACACGCAAAAATCTCAGATTTTAGCATTTTCAAAAACCTCAGATTCCGCACTCACGCAAAAATCTACTCATGCCAAAATCTCAGATTTTAGCACTTTCAAAATTTTAGGTCCAAATCCAGTACTTCTTGAGAAAAAAGTGGTCGTGACAGGGCTCGAACCTGGGACCGTTGGCTTATTAGACCAATGCTCTACCGACTGAGCTACACGACCGATATTTATATTATTGGGGATGAACTCCCAGATGCAAGCCCTAGTTCAATAGCCGAGCGGAAACTGGTCCGCGAAAGGATGGCTTCCATACCTAGTATGGTTTCCCAACCATCCCCATCAAGGGGACCTCAAAGGAGTGGAGTAAGGTGCCCTGGTGGCCTGAAAAAAAAAAAAAAAAATAAAGTTTTTTTTTTTTAGATGAGGCACCTTTTCCTTCTATCCTTTCTTTTTTGGAAACAAATTGAAGACATGAGAACACACAAACGCAAACGGTGGTGCCGTCATCAAAGGAAGAACCCAAAAAAGGAAAGGAGAGGAAGAGGCCAGCTTTACTGGGCTGCTTATGCCGGGAAGATAATGAAAAACAGGTGAAAGGGTGGGTAGGGGGGGAAGTAACGAAAGACAAGGGATGGCTATGATAACATAGGGTTAGCCTGCTCTGCAGCCTTCTTCTGGTGGTTTTTGACTCCAGCCCTGAGTTTGAGTCAGGGCGTTTGCGTCTGGGGGGCTGTCAGAGTGGCTTGGGCCGTGTCCCGCACTCGTTTCAGCGCAGGCACAGCGGTGTGTCGGTGGTCTTCTCAGGGAGTTGACTCACCCGTTTCGCCAGTTTTTGGCTGGGGGGAACAGTGGGGCTGTTTTCACGCCCCGCCTCCCCGGCCTTGGGGAAGAGAAAAGATGATGGAACTCAAGACTTTCATGGAGAAGAAGATCTGGTACTTCCGCGAAGTAACCACCTGGTCTCTGGGGCCGTCGTCGTTTCGCCCGGCCGGCGGCGTCGCTCTGTGGCGTGTCTGCCGTGGCCGCTTTCGTGCACGCTCCGGGTGGCGCTGTGTGCGGCCGCCTGGCCCTGGGGCACTTGTTTTTGAGGGTGGTTACTTCGGGAAGCGGTAAACACAAGAAGGGCGCGGTGGTGGGGTTTTGGTCTGCTCTGTGCCAGACTATGGTGCCCGTTGTTCACGAACGTGGTTCTGGCTGTGTCAGTCGATCGCCACTCGCATCAACTCGATGCTCTTCTGCGGTTTCCTACCCGCTACCCGGTGACCGGTAACAAGCAGTCTCTCCTGTTCTTGACCTTCAGCTGAGTGGTCAGGAGAGCCGCCGCGGTGCACCAGGTTCCAGTCAGAAAGAAGACGTTGGTTGTGGACCGAAAGGTAGGGCACGGGGAGTTGGTGAGAACGATTTTTGGTTGTCGACGCTGGCGCTGTTGCCCGTTCCTGAAGCCGTCAGTGACGGAGTGCCCGCGACGGATCTCTCGCAGTTTTCTATCTGCAGCCCAGTGATCGGATATAAGCTGCCTCGCCCAGTTTTTGACCTTGTGCTTGTTGGTCAGGAGGGCTGCCACGATGCACCGAGTTCGTTAAAAAAAGACGTTGGTTGTTGCGGGCTACGGGCCCGACATTGGAGGGGCAATGTGTCGTCGGCGGTTGGGCCGTGTAAGGTCCGACACTAGTTGTGTGCCTCTCGCACAAGTCCCAACTCTCCTGCAGTTTTCTTTCTGCAGCGGTCTGTGACCGGGCACAGTCTGACTCTCCCGGTACGGGGTGGTCAGGAAAGGCCGTTGGAGCACCGCGGCTCGACCGCGGAGCGGTCCTCTTTCAATGAAACAAAACACTTTTCCCCATCTTTCCCCAAAGAAGGTGGCTAAAGCCCGTGCGGGCACGTCGGCGTCGACTTCGAATGCGGCGTCGTGCAATGCCTTCGGCCTTCAGTGCGTCAGCCGGACTCAGAGTCGCTCTCCCGCGGCCGCCACTGGCTGGGGAGAGGAGTTAGTTCGTCATCCCCCGTGTTGCCAGGTTCCGTCGAGGAGGACGACGACGACATCGCAGGGGACGAGACCGGTGTGCGAGTGGAGAGGTACGGGGAGGGCTCTTCTTCTCGCTCCTGACTCTCCAGAGATGGGGGTCGAGCCGCCTCCGCGTCCTTGCGCAGTATCGCATATGTCGGGATGACATCGATCCGCTGCAAGTAGCGCAGGGCTGCCTCCGGGTGCTTGAAGAGCAGCTCCCATAGGCGAACTTCGATCGCGGCTGACCTGTCGAATCCAACTGCGTCCCACATAGCTGCCCGTGCTGCTCCCGACTCCGCGTGCCGACACGAGATGAAAATGTGTGGAAGGAAGTTATGGACCCGGTGTCCACAGAGGGGGCAGGGTCGGAAGTACTGCTCCTGCTCTGAGGCCGGGAGGCTCCTATACCCCGTAAAGTACCGGGTGATAAAGAGACCGTGGTGCATCGTTCGGAACTGGCGGATTTCCTTCTCTGCCCTCACGGTCAGTTTGTCCGGCACTGGGATCTTGCGTCCCCCAACGATCTTCACGAACGGCATGCCTACAGCAAGGCGGCGAGCCCTCACTATCGCACCTTTAGCTCCCCTCTCGCCGTCCTCCCTGAGCAAAAACAGCTTGAAGCGGTTTGTCGCTTCGACGTACGAGAGCGGCGGCGGGCGGGAAACTCCGGCAGCGAGGGTCAGGTCGGGGGACTGCGTCAGTTGGCGGGCTAGCAGAGCAGCCTTCTTCGCCAGCTTGTCAGCGCGGTCATTCCCGGGGAGCTTGCAGTGACCGAACACGAACTGCAGGATCAGAATATACCCCCTCCTGGCGATGTTGCAAAGTTTCAGCCAGATCAGCTGGTTCATGAACCGCTTCTGTCGGTGGGGGCCGGGGGCGAGGTCTTTCAGAAGCGACTGCGAGTCGCTGAGCACCCACGCCACCTTAGGTTCATCGAATGCCATCTGCGCGGTTGCTTCCCGAGAGGTCTCTTCATCCAGGATTTCAACCGCATTGAGGAAAGCGACCTGCTCCGTGCGGAAACTGTTCGAGTGGGCCCCGACCGGGCAAGTCCAAGCGATGGCGTTACCGTCCACCGGTCGCCTCCAGTCCGGGCCACGGTCGCCGAATGGTTTCTGCACATAGACCCCGCCGCCTCCCCACACGGTGAGGTCGGTAGTGTTGATGGCCCACGGCTTCAGCTCGGCTGGTCCCGTGTACAGTGGCAGCCGAGCCCCCGTCCGGGCGGAGCCGTCCGCCCATGCTATCCGGTGGGGCTTGGGGAGTGAATCCAGCCTGGTTGCCACCGTTCTTCTGTTGACGGCCGGGTCTTTCGACCGCTTTTTGTCGAGCGTGCTGTGTACCGTCACCTTGGGGACACTTTCCCAGGGTTTAAACGGGCGGTACATCGGGATCTCACGGCTCCTTTTGTTGAGGCGTGCGCGCGTGTTCAGTTCCGCGAACTTCAAGAGCAGCAGACTGCGCGTGTCCAGCACCTCAGACCAGACAGAACGCCGCATCGACATCTTTTCGCACAAGGTGCCAAGCCTGTACTCGATGTACCCATGGATCGAGAGCACGCGGGCCTCTCTCTGCGCAATGAAGGCCGACACCCCTTTCTTGCAGCCCAGTACGTACGACAGGGCTACTCTGTGTCGGCTCTCGAGTAAAGCCAGAAGGAGAGGATTGGGACAACCATGGCTGGGGAGTAGGAAAGGACCGTAAGCAGCAAGGCAGTGCGTTACAACCGGGAGGACGTACGTCAGGTACACCTTGCGGTTCGTGCAGACGCTGAGGCCCCAGGACTTCATGCACGTTCTCCGCAGGATGATCATTCTCTCCGACAGCCTTTCCAAGACGTTTTCCACGTGCGGGCGGAAGGAGAGGTTGTTGTCGATGATCAGGCCTAGGAAGCGGTGCTGTGTGACCCACCGCAGGGAGGTAACCACCTTGACCTTGGAAGTTGCACATCTTGGACGGAGATCGTTTTGCGACCTGACCGCGATTCCGTTGCGGGCGGCGACGTGTTTGCCGTGATGTGCCTTCAAGTCGCCATTCGAAACGAAGCTGCAGTTCTTGAATCCCCAGCTTGTGTCTTGGGGGTCGAGACAGAGTTCAGCGGTGGTGGAATCGAACACGAGGTGAGGAGCAGCAGAGGAGTCGCGCCTCTTCCAGTTGAAGAAGACTCCTTTTGTTTTCTCATGTGAGATTTGCATCTTCGCGCGAGTCGACCATTCCTCAACCAGGGTGATCACATCCTGTGCCCACTTCGCCAGGCCGTCCAGTTCGTCCGCAGAGATCGCGAAGCCGGTGTCGTCAGCATACAGTGAGGGAGTGATCTTGGCACGTTGAGCTTCAGGGCTGAAGTTAGCAGCGTTGTCTTTGACCTCGAGGATGTCTCTCCCTAAGTCGTCGATGCAGAGGAGGAATAGAACAGGCCCCAGGACCGTTCCCTGGGGGACACCTCTCTGCAGCTTCGAGGACTGGCCAAGTACCCCGTCCACCTTGAAGCGCGCCCTGCGGTCCTCGAGGAAAGCACGTAGCCAGAGCACGAAACGTTGTGGGACTCCCCTCTTCTCGAGGATTCGGAGCAGGCGGTCGTGATCAACGGTGTCGAATGCACTCATGAGGTCAAACGAGAGGAAGCACGCAAATTGGTTCAATCGGCGCGCCTCGTCCAGGGCGGCGACAATCGAGAAAGCTTGCTCCTCAGTTCCTCTATCCTCTCGGAAGCCGCCTTGGAAGACCGAGTACGGCATCACCGTCGGGAAATCAGGGCTCTCGGTGATGAAGACGAGCCTGTTTTTTACGATGATTTCCATGAGCTTTGCCGACACGCTGGTTAGCGCAATCGGTCGGTAGCTCAGCGGTGACGAACGATCTTTACCAGGCTTGTGGATGGGCACCATGTGAGCGTCCCTCCATTGGCGTGGGATCTCACCCTTCCTCCAAGATTCGTTGAAGAGCTGCAGCATGGAGTTGCGGGCCTCAGGTCCGAGGTTCTTCAGAGCCATTGAACACAGCCCCTGCGGATCGAGGCTCTCCTTCTTTTTCAGATCATCGATTGCCCGGTCCAGTTCGTCTGGGGTGATCTCTCCAGTGGCGCCGCGGATTCCGTCGTCCGGTTCGAGTTCGGGGCCGTAGGTTGGTTCGAAAGGGGTAGCTGCACCGCTCACCACAGCTTTGCACGTGTTAGCGAGACATCTGCCCAACAAATCCGCTTTCCCTTTGCCGGAAGTGTACTGGCTGCGACCGTCAGACAGTGGGGGAAGCAGGTTCCTCTGGAATCGGCCATCAATCGAACGGATGATCCGGTACAGGAAGCTGAGGTCGGTGCCGGAGTTGATTCCAGCCACCACCTTGTCCCAGTACCGTCCTTTGGCTGCATGAGCAGAAACCGAAAACGCCTCCTTAGCGCGACCGTACTCCTCGAGTTTGTCGGCGTCAAAAGGGTCCCCTTCTGATGCTTCTAACGCCGATCTCTTCAGCCGCTCCAGTTGTGTGAGCTCGGGTGACCACCATGGTCTGTGCGGGCCCTTTCCGGACGCCCTGGGCACACGTTCGCGGATGGCAGAACGGATCGCGGCGGAAATCCCGTCTGATCGTGCTTGGATCGAGGGGATGTGACCCTTAGGGCAGCATTGTTCGACATCCTCCAGGAACGCCTTCCAGTCGGCTTTAGCCCACACGTAGTGAGGGGGCCTTTTCAGCACTTTCTGACGATGTCCCCTGGCAACTCGGAACACCATGACCTTGTGATCGGACTTACCCCAGGGCGGCAGCGTCGTCCAGTCGAGAATCAGCTGCTCAGGAGGGCGAGCGGTGATTACAACATCGGTGGATGATGGCCTGGCGGATGTGGGCTCCCTTGTGGGCTTCGACGGGTCGTTGTGCACGGTCGCGGGGTATTCCTGCAGCCAGTCGAACAGCGTAGAGCCTCCAGAGTTAGGTGCCCCACGCGACCACTGCGGATGGTGGAAGTTCAAGTCCCCGGCAATGATAGTCGTGTCGTCGAGCTCGAGCGATTCAAGGTTTTCGGGCAGTAAGGCGGGCGATCCTGGCGGGCGGTACACATTCAGCAGCCTTAGCGGAGGTAGTCCAACGCGTTTGACCAAGACGCCAAGACACTCGGTGGAGCAGTCGTCACCGAAGGAGGCGCCCGGGATTAAGGACGCTGCGAGATCAGCCCTTACGAACGTGAGAAGGCCCCCTCCACGGCTTCCGCGGTCCCGGCGGAACAAAACGTAACCGTCCAGGTGCGGGGGCAGAGACTCGTCGGAGAGCCAGGACTCTTGGAGGAGAACAATATCGGGCCGCAACTCCTGGACTCCTCTGCTGATCTCCTCCAGACTCGTAGGAATGTTCTCACGGGCGTTGTAGGAGCGGCAGTTGGTGGAGGCGATGGTTAGGGCATCAGTCCAGTGCGGCGCGCCCCCGTCGCGCGCCACACACGGTGCCCGCTCTCTGCCGCGCTTTGCGCTCCTGCGGCTCCGTCGCTTGGGGCGTCTGCGACTACATCTTTTCCTTCTCGATGTGGCAGACGGAGCGAAACGAAGAAGGATCGTCCGGAGTGCCGCAAACCTTCGAAAGGAGCTGTTGGCTGGAGCCGCTCAGCGGGGCGTCACTGGATTGCGACGGCGTGGACGCGGTAAGACTCCGCGATCGAGGGCGGTTAGCCTTCTGCTTCTTGTGAATGGCTGCCACCAACTTCACGTTTTTGCCCTCTTGGACCGGCATGCCGACCTTCATCGCGTCTATCCTGAGGGGCCGGTTGACCAGAGGCTGGGCCAATACTGAACTGACCAAGCTGCCGGCGCCCTGAACCGGGCTAGGCCCATTGTGTACCACTAAGGGCATGTCGCGCTCAGGGGTTGGGGATGGAGAAGTCATTTTCGATCCCTTGTTAGCCCCCTTACCAGCGGAGGACGACTGGACCTCATCCACCCTCGCCGCAAGCGTCGTCATCCGTTCCCCCATCAGCTTCAGTTGAGCGGTGACTTCGAGGAGCGGACCAGCGACGGCCTCTGACACTTTCTGCGCGACACATGCTCCGACAGAGTTTTCGACCAGGGTTGCTACCTCACATGCACCAAGGGTGGGAGCACGCTTTTTCTCCATGTCGGCAACACTCTCCCGCACTATGCTGCCGACAAACTCTTTGAACGCGGCTGCGTCTTGCGTGGGGGGCTGTTCGGGCAGGGGTGCGACCCGCGGAACAGGTGCGGAGGCAGTGGACGAGGTTGCTTCTTTAACAAGGCTGCGAACCAGGGATTGCAGCTCGAGTTCGTCGATGTCGGCGACAGCCCTAGGCGGATTAACTGGCGAGGACGACGGTGAGGACGATGAGGTGGGATTTGCACGGGCCGGCGGGGGCGAGCTGCAAGGCCGCAGAGTCGCTTTTGCATAGGACGTCAGCCCGACCTCGCTCCCGCCGGCTAGAGGGGTGCCGTCGTTGCCAAAGGAAGATCCGTCCGCACCATCCGTGGTACTGCTCTTACCAGCAAGCTCCCACAGGGTACTGGCAGCTTTGCCGTAACGCTCGAGGAATACGCTGTACGGAACCGGTGTTGAACCTTCATGTACGTCACAACGCAGCGTGTTCGATTCGTCTCTGTATGAGGACGAGAGGCGGACGGACGCGATATGTCTGGAGGGTTGGATCGGGTACCGATCCACCCTTTTGATGGTGATGCGCATGCCGTTGAGGAGATCGCAGTCAAACCTTCCCGGGAGCGTCTCGGACTTGACAGCCCACTCGGCGTATCGTCCCGATTTGGCCGTCTTGAACAAAGGCGTGACGTTCCACCCCAAGCGCGTCAAGTTCCGTTGCAGCGTGTTTGCGTTCGAACCGCAGGGGATGCCAGCCACCGCGAAATAGGCGATCTCCGCGGGTAAATCCGGTAACAGCTGACGGGCTTCGGCGTACGAGGATGCCCTGACTCGAACACCCAATTCCCCTCTGCAGTAAGAAAGACCCAGTTGGAGATGGTCTATCTTGGCTGCGATGCTGCTGACTTCCCCCATGTCCGCCCTATCCGGGACCAGTAGGACACGGTAATCTTGCGAGTTCAGCGGTTCAAAGTACGCACCCTGGTACCCGCTTGCGCGCAAGATGTCGACTTCATCTGCTGCGTTGGCCGAAAAGTGTATCTCCAAGGTCTGGTAAACTTCGCCCCGGGAGAACTCTTGTTTGGCTGCAGCATCCCAGCACGAGTTAACTGCACCGCGGGTCAGGACGCTGTGCAGGTAGTACTGCCCCCACTGGAACGGGGAGCCCGACACTTCTTCCCATGACGCATGGGTGACGTCGCCGTCGAACACGTGCAGGGGGAAGACGGCTCGAAAGCGCATCTCAGGGAACTCCCAGTCGCGATACAGGTCAGCTTTATCGCAGTCCCTTGCGCCATCACTCCACACGAGGCCATCGGGTGGTCCATTCCCCCTGCGCGATTTTCCGCCCTTGTGCCCCTTAGTCCCGGAGCTCGCATCCCCAGCGGGGGCACTTGGCACGCTGGTACCCGAGGACCCAGCGCCCCTACCGCCCCTGTTTCCCTTGCCGCCGCGCCAACTACCTCGGCCACCTCCCCCGAGGAGCCTGACCATCACGGTCAGTGTGTCGTCGCGGTTGACGGCGTTCTCGGCAAAGGAGTCCGAGAGGACTAGTTGCCTGGTTCCCTGCGAAATCCAGCACACGTCGGGGTCAAACCAAGTCGACTGCGCGAAGAAGTCCCCGACGACAGTTTCACTGTCCACCGTGCAGTGTCGGTGCTTGCCGGAGGGGTCACAGACCCAGAACGACAGCAGTGCAGGAGTGTCGGGGGCAGGCGGGGCGGACGTTGTTGCGAGCGTTGTAGTCGAGGGCGGGGGTCGCACGGGGTTGACCGCAACAGACGTGTTTTGCGTACAACCGCCGCCGAGGACCAACGGTGATGCACGAGCGTGGGGGACAAGGACGTTGTCAGTGGTGCCTTCGAGCGTGGCACGTTGAGCTCGGAGCGTGCTCCGGCGCCTGACAGCCGCCCTCATCAACCTTCGTTGTCTCGCTGGCAGACTCCGTAGTATGGAACGAGGGGGCTGCGGTAGGCGCGGGAGGCAGGGCGCGTCGATGGCGTGGGTAAGGTCAGGGAGGATCAGGGGATCCCAAACGGTGTCGGCGGCAGTGACAGATGAAGGTCGCGTCCAGGGGCGGTCCTCGCAGCACCCGACAGCAGTGTGCGAGCCGTAGCGGTCGCGTTCGAACCAGCCGCCGTATGCTCTAGGGGGCGAGGGAGATGCAGATGCGGCATGCCTTCCGGTCGACGGCGCATCTGCCGTCGGCACGACGGTGGGGCCCGCTACCACTCGCACGACGACCAAGCACGTTGCAACCGGGACGTCGGAGATCGTGGCGGCGAAGGTTCCGACAGGCGCGTCGCACCGGCTGGCGTCGTAGTCGCCGCCGTCGTTTCCATGCTGGTCGTCCGAGCGTTCGATCCACCACGGCGGCGTACCAACGCTGCTGACAATTGACGTGTCGTGCATGGTCTCGTTGAGGAGCTTCCAGTTCATAAGGTCCGTCGACGTGTGGCAGCCGATCCCCTCGCTCAAGGCACACGGACTCTGCTTCAGGGACGTTCCGATCCAGCACGACACTTCGCAGTTGGACGTCACAAACGGCTCAGTGACGGAGAACTCGGCTTCGACGAGCAGCAGGAGGCCGAGGCAAATGCACGTCAGCACTGCGATCGGCCACCTTTTCTTCACTTCGGGCGGTACACTGACCGAGTGTGATAGCGGTTTTCCCATTTTCCCTCCCAACCAAACTCCCATACCAATAAAGGATCAATAAAGTACCGGAGAGCCGCGTTCCAGTTTTCGGGCAGGCTTTACGGGCCTCTTCGGGCCGGAAGGCATGCCAGAGAGACACAAGACACATGCAAGAGAGATGGGCTATGGAACAGGGGGGTTATCAGTGCGTGGGTGTCCAGTATCTGAGCCTTTCACACAAACCAGCCAGGTGGCGGTTGAGTGAGGCCAGGTGGAAGACCCGGGAGACCTCTGGCTTCTTTCTTTCTTTCTCTGCCACTAGAACTCGGAGGGGGGGAGAGTGTTGGAATGTGGGAAGCATGGTGGAATGAAAGGATGGTGTGGTGTGGCGGAGCACACGGTTGCTTGTTTGATTGCGGTGCCTCTCCCCGTAGGGCCTTGACGGCCGGGTATCGAGGCACCGGCGGGACGTTGGGGACTGACTATGGCTGTGTACTGGCCCGTAACTGGGCACGGTCCGTAGGCCGGCGCCCGCTGACTCTGCCCCGGCTATGCTTTTCGCCAGGGAAAAATAAAGCTTGCTCAGCGCCATTATCTAGTCCCAAATACAATACAGTTTCAGAATTGTTGCAGGAGAAGCCGGGTTGGCTCGAATAGAGGCTATTTACATTGCATGTTCAAATGGGCAACAGCCCCGAGCTCGCCGTTCAGCCAGCAGCGCGCAAGCAGGTGGCGAGCGCCCTCAGCGCGAGATCGCGTCTTCCGAGTCGGCGGAGCGCGAGGAGGCGGCGTCAGGCGTGATCGAGCGATTGGCGCCGCCACCCACGGGCTCGCCGGACGCCTGACCGGCGAGGATGGCGTAGCTCGGCAGAGTGCCGCACCTCTGCAGGTAGGCCAGGGCGAGTTCCGGGAAGACGAAGAGGATTGCCCAGAGGCGCTCCATGGCATCGGCGGGCGGAGGCTTCGAGCGGAGGCGGCTCTTCGCGTCGAGATCGGCGTCCATCGTCAGCCGGGATTGCACAGCTGCAGGGGCGTCACACCCGACGAAGAGGTGGAGCAGCGGGGCCAACGACCGGGTGCCGCAAATAGGGCACGGGAGAAACGCCTGTCTGCGATCCGCCCTCGAGAGGTCGCGCCATTCGGTGGCGTACATGGTCATCACCAGGTGGTGGTGGCCAGTGCGGAGCTGCCGCACCTCTCTTTCCGCCCGTGGTGCCAAGTGCTTGGGGCGGGGGATGCGGCGGCCAAAGACCAACCTGGCGAACGACGACGGGTTCCTGAGGAGGGTGGCCCTGTCCAAGGCGTCTCGTGCTCCAGCTTCACTGCTCTCCAGCCAGAGGACGGAACGATAGCGGCCGTTAGCGGCCGTGGCGCAGAGGCGTGCCGAGAGCGGAGGGGGTTGATTCTTGGCCGCGGCGTCGGTGGCCGCCCGCATGAACGCGAGTGCACCACGTTTTGCGGTCTTGTCCGCCCTCTCATTGCCTTCGAGGCCGCAGTGGCCGAAGACGAACTGCAGCGTCACGGTGTAACCCAGCGACTCCAACTCGGCCAGGTGCAGCCAGATCGCGATTGGGTACGGCTGCGTCTGGCAATGGGGGCCGTGGCTCAGCGTCATCAGGAGTGACTGAGAGTCACTGAGGACGAGGATGTTGAGCGGCGTCGGGGTTGGCGGGAGGAGGCGCAGGAGGAACTTCAGGCAGCTGTAGAGCGCGAACTCCTCGGCGCGGTAGCTGTGCGGGTGCTTGCCGGCGGGCAAAGAGGCATCGAACGTGCGTCGGTCGCCGGTGGGCTTGACGGGCAGGCCGTGGTCCGGCTTGATGGTGACCGACGGCCCAAGATCAATAAACACGCCGGCAGCCCCCCAGGTCGTACGGTCCGCCGTGCTCCTCAGCCACGGGCGTAGGGCAGCGCTGGCGTTGGCGTCGCAGATCGAGGGCAGAGGGGGGTCACCGTGTACAACGGAGCCGTCTGGCCAGGCGACGCAGTCCGGGTGGGGTAGTTCCGCCAGGCGTTTCAGCACCGCTTGTTTTTTCTCCGCATTGCTGGCGTGCTTGCGGACTTTCAGCGACGTGTAGATCTCGACGTCGGGCCTGGGAACCCAGGGGGCGAACAAATGGAAGTCGCGGAGCTCCCGACGGCAACCGTCCGTGCCCGCTTTCTTGCGGATGTTGTCGGACGTCGACTTCAGGAGCGTGTCCAGGGAAAGCTCGTGCGCCCACAGAACCTTGTTGAATTCAACCTTCTCCCGGAGGGCCGCGATCCTGCACTTTGCGAGCGCGCGGATCGGGAGGATACCAGTCTCCTGTTGCCCGGCGAATTCAGCGACGCCTTTGCGACAGCCCAGGATGAGGGTAAGGGCACGACGATGCATGCGTTCAAGCGTTGTGAGGGGCCCATTAGCGGGGAGGATGAATGGCCCGTAGATTCCGAGTGCGTACGTGTACGTGGGTAGCACATAGGAGAGATACAGGGTGCGGAGAACCGTGCCGTTGAAGCCGTAATCCTTGCCGGCCAGGTGTCGAAGGAGGTTCATCCTCAGCGAGAATCCATCGACAACCCGTTGGAGGTGAGGGAGGAAGGTGAATCCTTGGTCGATGGTTAACCCAAGAAGCTTCACTTTGTCAACCCACTGAAGGGTAACCACCGAGTGGAGCAGTGTGAGCCCGGCATTGGCCTCTGTTACGGGCCCGAACGCGATGCCAACGAATGTTTTGCCGTCATGTGGCGTGTTCGTCCCCACCAATCTACCCTCTGCCGACACTCGCCGTTCGGTGTCAGCAGGGGGAACAGGGACGTCAGCCCTCGTCGCCTTGAAGACTACGTTCGGTGGGGGGAAAGGGGCTGCGTTCTTTCCAACGAAGAAGACACCTCTGGTCTTCAGAACGGACAGGGACATCAGCGCCTGCGCCGTCCAGCGCTCCACCACGTCGACAACATCTTGCGCGTACTGCTCGAGGGCGGCAAACGTGCGGGCCTCCACTGCAACGCCGTCATCATCAGCATACAGGGAGAAGGTTATCGTCGCCCCGACGTTGTCCTGATGGATGCGGCGCTGCAGCCGATCGAGGTCCGAACCGAGGTCGTCGATGTAGTATAGGAACAGAAGGGGGCCGAGCACCGTCCCCTGGGGGACGCCGGTATTCAAGTCAAAGGAGCGGCCAGTCGCTCCGTCGATCTTGTAGGCCGCCCTCCTGTTCCGTAGGAAGGCCTCGATCCAGCGAAGGAACTTGGCGGGCACCCCTCTTCGCTGCAGGATGTCCATCAGCTTGCCGTGGTCGACGGTATCGAACGCGTTCGCCAGATCGAACGACAGCAAACACGTGAACAGCAGACGGTTCCTGGCAGAGTCGAGAGCCGAAACTATCGAGAACAGCTGCTCTTCGGGACCGCGACCCTTGCGGAAGCCGCCCTGCCGCGAGTTGAAACGCCGGACCTCAGGATGCTGCGGGCTTTCCGTGAGGTACTCGAGCCGATTCTTCACGATGACTTCCATTACCTTGGAGATCACACTCGTAAGAGATATCGGCCGGTAACCCTCCGGCAAGGAGTGGTCCCGTCCTGGTTTCGGGACGGGGACGACGTGGGCGTCTCGCCAGGATTCGGGAACGAAGCCTTCCTCCCACGAAATGTTGACCAACTCAAGGATGAGGGCCCTGGCACCGTCGGTGAGTCGGCGGAGGAACTCACTGCAAAGCCCGTCAGGGTCGAGCGAAGTCTTCGGGTCGAGGTTGTCGAGGGCCCGATCGAGCTCGTCGGCGGTGATGAGCCCGCAGCCAGCGTCGTCGTTGGATGGTTCTTTAGCGGGGAACCACGGCGGCGGTTTGGTAGCTGTCGAACCGCCGCACACCCGTTTGAGGTGATCCCCAAAAAGCTCCGTCTTCCCGTCTGCGGCCACATAATATGAGTGACCGAGCCGGATGGGGGGGATGTTGTTCTGCTGCGTTCGACCGTCGATCTTGCGGATCAGGCGGAAGAGCAGCCCAATGTCCGTGCAGCGGTTGATCCTCCCGGAGAAGGCATTCCAGTGAGCCGCCTTCGCCTGCGTGGCCGCCGACGCGAATCTGGCGACCGCGTCGGAGTAGGCGCGCTGTGCGTGTGGGGCGTCAGGGTCGGCGAGGAGGTCGGTGAAGGCCGCCCCCTTGACACGCTCTAGAGCAGAGAGCCCCGGGGTCCACCATTCCTTGTACGGACGTCCTTGTCGATACCGGGGGACAAACTGGTGTACAGCACGGCGGAACGTCGAAGCGACTCGCTTAGCGAATTGCACATTGGTTGCCGGCCGGTTTGCGAGTAGGGCAGAGCTCTCCTCGTCGAGATGCTCCATCATGCCATCCCAGTCAGCCCGAGCCCAAGAGAACCAAGTTTTGCGGAGGACGCGCGGCTGGGAGTACCCCCGGGGAACTTCGAACGCCATGGGGAGGTGGTCCCGGGTGGTACCCCAAGAATCCAGCACTCTCCAATTGCGGATGTTGGAGGTGGGGGTGGAGATTACCACATCCGGAGAGGAGTACCTGGCGTGGGGGCGGTAGGCCATCGTGGAGACCGACGGGTCGTTCAGGGTCATGGCAGACGCCTCGACGAGCCAGTCCCTGAGGATTTTTCCGCCTGTGTTCTCGGCTCCCCGAGACCAGTCCGGGTGGTGGACGTTGAGATCACCGGCGATGACCACGTGGTCGTCCATCGGGAACGGCTCCATGCACAGGTCTCTCCCTTCCTTGCGGGGCGGGCGGTACACATTGTACACCCTCAGGGGGGGAAGGCCGATGCGAGTGATCTCGACAGCAACGCAATCTAGAGAGGAGTCGGCGTCGATATCAGGGGGCGGGATTTCCGTCGCGAGCAGGCTTGTGCGAACGAAGATGAGAACACCTCCGCCGCGGGCGTCTCCGTCTCGGTCGCGTCTGAAGACTCGGTAGCCGTCGAGGCGAGGGGGAAGGGACTTGCTCGAGAGCCATGTCTCTTGAAGGAGCAGGATGTCCGGGATCCTCGGAGACATGTTGGCGACCCCTCGGCTGATACTATTGGTACCGCCAGGGATGGACTCCCTTGCCCAAAATGATCGGCAGTTGAACGACACGATCAAAAGGATGCTATCGGGGTCAAAGGGTGCAGCGGCAGCGGGGGTACTGGCGGTGCGCCTCCGCCGCCGGCCGCGACCCGGCGGAGGGGCCGGCTCCCGGCGCGAAGCAGTATTGGTGTTGGCTGCTCGCGGTGGTGCGCCAGGGGTGGGGGGTGGACCGGCCGGATGGGCGCGGTGGTGGGCATCGGGGGGGGTTACCCCTCGATGCGGGGGCGACTGCCCTCAGTGCTGTGATAGGAGCGGGGGGCTGTAATCAGGCAACGACCCGTCGAAGCTCGGCCCGTCGCCCGGGAGAGCCAACGACCCCCCTTCAGTCGAACGTGCTCCGGCGGGGGGCGAGGGTTGCTGTTGGGGCAGAAGCCCAGTTGGCGGCGTTGCGTTACTGGCCGGGGACCGCCCGGCTCCCCTCGGACCCTGCGGGGTGAGGCTCTCGGGAGCGCTGCGGGATCGCGGGGGGGGATACTCCGCAAACGGACTTCTGCCCCGGCCCGCGACGGTGGCTCTGGTGGCGAGGGCGGGGTCAGGAGTTTGCGGTTGATCCGCCCGAAGCTCGGGGGTGCATTGGGGTCGGGGCGGCTCGGCTGTGGGCGGCAGGGGCGCTGGTTCCACAGCGGGACGTGCCGATCGTTTCCGCAGCAGAGACCTCTCCCGTGCAGCACGCTCGGCCGTGTCCTTGGTGTTGGGTCCCTTCCCAGTCTTCAGGGCCGACCGGGGCTTAGCGGGGGAAGGGGAACGGGTAGCGGGGGGTGGTACTAGGGGCAGCGGAGTGTCGTGCGGCTGCGGCGCCTGCAGCAAAGGTTCGGCACTGTCAACTGGTAGATCCACCTGCGTCCGGGACACCTGCTCGGAACTGGTTTCGGGCTGGGGGGGGAGGGTAGCCTCTCCCTTACAGAGCTCAGCTTCGTGGTCTGCTGACCTGTCCCGCGCTTTCTTCCGCAGCACAACCTTCGGGCGGCGGTCCAGGTCATGCCCGCGAGCGGGCAGTTCGCCCCGCAGTGTGTCGAGGGCAGCGCTTTGAAGCCTGACCGCCGCGGCCAAATCGCGGAAGGGGCCCTCCATCTCCGCGCCGCGCTTTTGGATGTCGGCGGCAAGCTCCGAGCGGGTGCTCGAGAGTGCCGCGCCCTGCGCTCGGATCTCCTCGGAGAGGCCGGCAACCTTGCTGTAGACCTCATCCGTGATCATGCGGAAGCCGGAGAGCAAGTCGACCTCGGTCTTGGCCACCGCGTCTCGGTATCCAGCCTGCATTTGCGCAGACAAGGCCTGGAATTGGCCCAAGGCTGCAGCAAGAGCGTCCGTCTGCGAGACGTCAGTTGTGCCGGGAGGGGGAATAGGCTGGGGGGCCGCTGGGGGGGGCGAGCAAGGCCTAACCTCCTCGCTACTCGAGCTCACAGCGTCGACATCCATAGCCGGCTCGTCGTCAGGGAAGTCGGCTGCCGCGATGGTGAGGCCGCCAGCCAGGGGTTTGCCTCTCGGGGGTTCTGTTTGTTCGCCGAGGAGGCGAAGGCCGTCGACGATGCGTTGTGCAACGGCCGCACCGTGTAGCCTGGTGAGGTCGGCGAGCGACAGGGGCGGTGGGGAACAGCTGTTCGGTTGGCTGGCCGAGGTGGCAGACGGGGCGCGGAAGCTGTCGGAAAGGCGTGGGGAGTTGTCGGTTTGGGCCGGCTCGAGCGGGCAGCGGGGGATGCGCTTGAACCTGAGTGTGGGGCCCTGAGCGGTCCGTAGGGTATCCGTCCCGGGGAGCGTCTCCGACTTCACCACCCAGGTGAGAAAACGTCCGCCCTTTCGCGTGCGGAAGAGCGGCGTGACGCCCCAGCCAAGGTCGCGGAGGTTGCGACTTAGCAGACCCCCGTTGGTGCGGCATGGTACACCCTGTACCTCGAAATAGCCGATGGGAGGGGGCAAGGGGGGCAGCTGGGCAATGGCCCGCTTGTAGTCAGCAGCCTTTACGCGGATCCCCAGTGCAGCTCGGCAGAAGGTGAGACCCCAGTGGAGGTCAGGGATGCTGCTCGCTAGGTCCTGGGCCTCGTTCACGGGGATCTCACCGAGGTTAATGACCCGGTACTCGTGGTCATTAGCAAGCGGCTCGAAGAAGACGGTGCCGAATCCACTCGACTTCAGGGTGGCCTCGCCCAGAACAGCAGGTACCGCAAATGTGGCGCGGACAAACGTGTTCAGGCTGTCCTTGGACAGCTCTCTGTCCGCAGTCACTCCCCAGATGCCGTTGATCTCCTGGCGGTCAACAGCCCAGTGGAGGCGCGTGCGGGCAAGAGCGTGCGCGTGCTGCTGCACCTCGTTCCAAGGGGTGTCGGGCATCGGCATGGTGGCTCGGAAACGGGCCTCAGGAGCTTCCCAACCAGGGTACAGCCCGTCGACGGCGCCGGGGACGGCAGAGTGGGAGGCAGAGGCGGAGGACGCGCTGGGGCCGTAATCGTCCCGTTCCAGCGGGCGTTGGCCCTTGCCCCTACCCTTCGAACCGCAGACCTCGTGTACCACCGTACCCGAACCGCGGCCAGGTACTCCAGCCATGGAGCCCCGCCCGGAAGGTACGCTCGGGCGCCCGCTCGAACCTATCCCCCGTCCTTGCCCTTGGCGGCTGCCAAACCCCGATCGCTTGCCCCCGAGTACAGACGGCAGGATGCTGAGTGACGGCGAGAGCCCGGCATCGAAGCCGATCTCCCGTAGCGGCGTGTCGAGGGGAAGTGGTGCTCCGCAGCCACGAACCACTCGGACGCCGGGACAAAGGAGGAGCCCGCGCCCCTCGAGGACATCGCCGAGCCGATCATCGAGGTTGGCGGTCAGACAGTGCCGCTTCCCGTCGACACCGGTGACGATGAAAGAGGACGACGGCGAGGAGCTTGCACATCTGGCCGGGGGCGTGACGTCTGGAGTAGCCACGGATAACGGGGGGGTGACCAGCGCGGGCGTGTGCGTTGTTCGGGCAACCGCAACTGTAGCAACCGAGAGCCAGGGTGCACAGGAGCGGATGACGAGCGCGTTGCCGGAGAGAGTGGCGCATAGCCCCCGGCGCGCACTCCGACGCCGGTCAGCCGCCCTTTGCAACCTTCGTTGCCTCGCTGACTGACTCCGCAGTACGGAACGAGGGGGCTGTGGAAGGCTTGGGAGGCAGGGCGCGACGATGGCGTTGGTGAGGTCGGGAAGGACCGGCTGTTGGCCATGAGGTGACCAGACAGTGTCGGCGGCCGTGACGGTGGATGGCCGAGTGCGAGGTCGGTCTTCACGGCAACCGACTGCAGGGAACGAGCCGCGATGCTCATGCTCGTATCTGCAGTTAGCACCAGGAGGCGAAGGGTGGGCGGTTTCTGGCGGGAGTGTCGTGACGGAGGACCGGAGGATCAACAGGTGCGCCGGAGCGCAGGAGAAATCCGGCACCGAGCCAGACGTGGCGAAGAAGACGGAGTCGTCGAGTTCCACTGCGAGGGACACCTGCGGCCCGTGGTGCATGAGGCTCCAGTAGTCGTACGGATCCAGGTCGCGCCCCGACTTTTCACGGCAACCGACTGCAGGGAGCGAGCCGCAACGATCGTGCTCGTACCTGCAGTTAGAACCAGGAGGCGAGGGGTGGGCGGTTTCCGGCGGGTGTGTCGTGACGGAGGACCGGAAGATCAAAAGGTGCGCCGTAGCGCAGGAGAAATCCGGGACCGAGTCAGCTGTTGTCGGGAGGTTCGGCGGCTGCGGCGGCCCGTCGGGAAGGGTGAACAGAGGGGAAGCAGCTGTCTGCAGGACGGCGGTCAGCGGCGCGCCTGTCGTCGGCACGACGGTGGGGCCAGCTGCCACTCGCACGACGACCGAGCACGTTGCAACCGGCA
Source organism: Diplonema papillatum (assembly GCA_030068145.1). NCBI lineage: Eukaryota > Euglenozoa > Diplonemea > Diplonemida > Diplonemidae > Diplonema > Diplonema papillatum. The sequence goes on along the minus strand of JAPJBO010000505.1, from coordinate 4,787 downwards.
CGTCGGAGATCGTGGCGGCGAAGCTGGTGGAGAAGGAGAACGAGCCGCCGACCGCTGCCGCACTATCGCTGGTGGTGCTGCCTTCTGGCGTGGACGTGGCGAAGAAGACGGAGTCGTTGAGTTCCACTGCGAGGGACACCTGCGGCCCGTGGTGCATGAGGCTACAGTAGTCGTACGGGCCCAGGTAGCGCCCCGAGGGGCCAAACTTCTCGAAGCCGCCGGTGACGTTGCTTTCGTTGTGGGTCACGTACCCGCCCCTGGCGTTCCTCGTGTGCTCGTGCCTGAGGCCCAGGGCGTGCCCGATCTCATGAGCGACCCAACCTCGATAGCAGATAGTCCCGATGTTGACTTCGCTGACGCCGCCGAAAGTTCCGACCGGCGCGTCGCACCGGCTGGCGTCCGAGACGAAGACCATGGACGGCTCATAGCACGTGAAGGGGCTGCTGCACTTCGTGAACCGGATGCACGTCACCTCTTCCCAGTTGGCCACGGCCCACGTGATCCGGTCGTCGCCGTCCTGGAGGTAGTACGCCGCCGGGTCCTGCGCGTTAGCGTAGCTGATGGCAATGGCGTACCGCACCTGCCCCTGGTGCCACAGCCGATTCCTCCCCATGAATCCCGTGCCGCCGAAGTCGTCGCCGAGGATGTCGTCCGCCAGCGCGTACGGCGGGCCGGTGGGGCCGACCGTGTTGTTCACTCCCGCGGCTGCGTAGCAAACTGCTGCGAGCAGCACCGGTAACGGGCTGCCGAGCATTTTTCCGCCGAAGGTCGGGCGCGGCTTTCGTTCTGTCTCTCTCTGACTTATAAATTCAATTTCAATTTCAACATTTGGAAACCGCACCCGGGTTAGGCTTGGGGATACGGTGCTAAGGTTCCTTGTGCCTTCTCTTCATCCTTGGGGCGTTTGTTTGTTTTCTGTTTCCTTTCGTTCGTTCTTGGTATGGTTGTGGGGGGGTTCAGTGGGATTGTTTCTTGCCCGCCCTCCCCTTGTTTCTTGCCGCTGTTTTGGTAATGATGTCCTGGCGTGCCAGGCTTTACCAGTCGCGGTCGGTGTGTTTCCGGCGATTGTCGCGCTGTCAGTTGCCTGTGATAGTAATTTGTCAAGGGTTTGCTTTGGTTCGCTGCTGATATGCTGCTTGGCTCTGCGTGTTGTGTGCAGTGATGGTTGTTTTTCCTTGGTTTTGTTGTGGCTTCGTCCTTCGCTCGCCCTCCCTTTCCGGTGCGGTGTTCTGACGTCTTTTGGTAACCCTGGCGTGCCAGGTTTGCCTGTTGAGTCGGTCTTCCGTGTCGGTCGGGGGGGGTTTGCTTTCGCTTCGGGACTTTCCTGTTGTTGTCGGGCGCGTGGCGCTGTTTCGCTGCCGCTGCCCGTCCTGCTGCCTTCGCTCTTGTGGGTTGTTGTTGAGCGTGGTGCGTGTAGCACTGAAACGGGGGGTTAATACGTTGTCTGTTGTTTTGGCAGGACTCGGCTTCTCTTGCGTGCTTGGGGGGGGGGCGTTGTTATTGGTTCTGGTTTTGTGGGACAAGGTAAGGGAAAGGTATTTCTTTTTCGGCAGTTGGTGGGGGGTATTTTTTGGACTTGTTGTGCGGCTCTCCCTTCCGGGCGGTGTTCTGACTTCTGTTGGTAAACCCTGGCGTGCCAGGGTTTGCCTGTTGAGTCGGTCCTCCGCTTCGGTCGGGGGGGGCTGGTTTGGTTGCTGCTTGTCTCTGTTTCGCTTTGCGGCGCTGTTGCGTGGTGCGGTCCGTTGGGCGCTTCGCCTGCCTCTACTTTGTTCTTCCTTCCGGGGCCTTTGAGCTTGCTGCTTGTCTCTGTTTCGCTTTGCGGCGCTGTTGCGTGGTGCGGTCCGTTGGCCTGGTCGCTTCCGGCAGCGTCAGAAACACCGGGCTGGTGTTTCCGACGCTGTTCTATCCCGTGCTCATTGTCCGCTCTCGGCCCGGAGGGTTGTCTTTTTTTTGTTTTGGTTGCTAATGCACTGTTCTTGTGTTGCAGCTACCTGTCTGCCTCAGTGACCGCTCCAGTGCTCACTCTGCGTGGTGCGGTCCGTTGGCCAGGTCGTCTCCGGCAGTCGGAAACACCGGGCTGGTGTTTCTGACGCTGTTCTATCCCGTGCTCATTGTCCGCTCTCGGCCCGGAGGGTTGTCTTTTTTTGTTTTGGTTGCTAATGCACTGTTCTTGTGTTGCAGCTACCTATCTGCCTCAGTGACCGCTCCAGTGCTCACTCCACCCTTTTGGACCTTCCTATGGTCAGGTGGGTGTGCTGTCGGTGCACCGAGTCTACCCTTCGTTGGTAGTCGTGTTCGGTCGCGGCGCTGTTGCGCTGCTGCGGTGGTACTTTTGTTTGCCTTCTTTTTTCCCCTCTCTTTTCTTATTGTTCTCAGGTGCTGTTCGGTCCGGTGACCGGCTGCGTCCGTGTCGGCGTGCGGGCTTCGGCTGTTCGTCGGCGCCTGCGTCTCCGTTGTCGTGCTGCCGGTTTACTGCTGCCGCCTTGCGGCGGTTGGTCGGTGGCCGTGGGGACTGTGTAGTGCCGGGTGTGTGCGTCTGGTGTTGGACTGCGCCGTCAGCGTACTGATTCGCGCTTCGCACTCAGCAGCCCTGTTGCGCCTGCACCGGCGGTCGGGTGAGGTTGCTTTGCACGGATGTGCCGGGTGTGTTGCCGCCTCAGTCTTCCGACCCGGCCCGAACTATGCCCATCCTTCGGCATCCTCGGAGCTTGATCCCTCGAGGTCGAAGGTGTTGTCGACGCCATTGGTTGCTGCTGCCGCCATGTTGCCGTCGAGTTCCGGTGTGCCGGGCTCAGGTGGGTCTTCGTAGACCTCGTACTTCGGCACAAGCCCCACGGCCTGAAGGTACGCGAGGGCTGCTTCAGGGAGCTCGAAGAGCAGCGGCCAAAGCAGCTTGTGCCTTTCCCTGGGTGTCGGCTTTTCCCTTGGTGAGTCCGGGATGGCCTTGTGGACCCGTCTCCACATGGTCGCTCTCTCGTCGCCCCCGATTCTGCATTCCAGGAAAAGGTGTGTTAGGGGGCAGATCGGCGTGGCGTCGCAAAGCTGGCATGGGCGGGTTGCTTGCCTCTCTTCTGCTGCGAGATCCATCCAGTCGTCCCGGTAGCAGTTCCTGAGGAGTTGGTGGTGTCCCGTGCGAAGCTGGCGGATCTCGCGCTCGGCTCGCCTCGTCAGGTGTGCCGTTTTTGGGACCTTCCGTCCTCGGACCAACTGCGTGTACGGCAGCGGCCCGCCCGGTTGGTACGGGGATTCCCGCATTGAAGCCGCGTGTAGTGCCTCCCAGGCGTGCTCGCGGTACCGGGCCTTCGCGGTTCCTACCGTCATCGGCGGCTGCGTTTCTTCTCCGGTCTGCGAGACGCCCTGCTTCGCTAGCCCGTCCGCCTCTTCGTTCCCTGCTAGTCCGCAGTGGCCGTAGACGAACTGGAGTACTGGTGTATACCCCTTCGCAACCAGTTTCTCGAGCGCCTGCCAGATTCGGACGTTGTCCCGTTCTTGCTGTTTGTGCGGACCTTGGGACAGCACGTTCAGAAGGGAGCTGGAGTCGCTGAGCACCCAGATGTGTCTGCTGGTAGGCTCTCCTTCGAGTACCTCCCTCTTTCCCAGTTTCAGCTCCAGCGATTCCAGCGCAATTTTCATCGCCACTTGCTCCGCGCGGTAGCTGGTTGCCCACTTACCGGCCTGACGGCTTAGGCGGGTCCCTTTCATCGGCGTCGCGTCTCTCCAGCTTTCTTCTCGGCGGTAGTACACCACGAGACCTGCGCCACCCCACCTCGTGACCTCGTCGGTTGTTACGGTTGTACCGTGGAGCAGCTGGTACTGTGCGTGTCTTCTCTTCAGCGCCGCAACCGATCCGTCCGTCCAGACGATGTATGTCGGGGATGGCAATCCGTCGAGGACTGCCTCTGCCTTTCTCCGGTTTTCCTCGGCGCTTTTCGACTTCTTTGGAAGTGAAGCGCAGATGTGGAGCTCTGGTGGCGGCTTCCAAGGTGGGAAGGGATTTGGTGCGTGCTTCTCCCGCCGTGGCTTCGATGTTCGCGCCGTCTTCTTGAGGATGAGGAAGGACTGCGGGAGGGTGTCGTTGGTTCGTCGCGGATGCAGCACGTCCTTCCACATGGTCTTCGTGGCCATCTTTTCCGCCAGCGCGCCTGTCCTGAGGTCGGTTATCGACCTGATTGGCAGCATTCGTGCCTCGGTGAGGACAGCTTCCGTCAACGTCGTCTTCTTGCAGCCAACCACGGCGCAGAGTGCGGTTCGATGCAGGCACTCTATCCTGTCCACGTCCTTCTTCGATGCATAACGGATGTAGACTGCCATGCCGTAGGTTAAGACCGGCAGGGCGTATGCCATGTAGAGGGCTCTGAGCACTTCGGTCTTGTGGCCCCACTTCGTCCCGGATACCAGCTGTACCAGATTTACCCTCCGCCCAGCGCTCTGCAGTATGCGATCTATGTGAGCGGTGAAGTTCAGTCTGTCGTCGATCGTCAGCCCCAGGAGTGTTACCTTGTCCTTCCACTGAAGGTCTGACACCACCGTGAACTCTATGGGGTTTTGGGCCGTCTCCCCGATTCGATGGATATTTCGTCTCCATTGCGGTTGCGTTGTCGTTGGCACTCCGCCGATTGACACTATCCTCTTCTTGTTGTGTGGGCTGGATGGATCGATGTAGCGGAGCGCCCCATCTTGCTCGTGTGCCTTCCTGCCGAATTCGGTTGGTGCCTCAGTGACTTTTTGGTGCGAGTTCGGGAAGGTGATCAGAGGTGGGTGGACCCTCCTTCGCATGTTCGCGGGTC